>PVIC010010387.1:0-43521 GCA_004025085.1 Thryonomys swinderianus | reverse complement strand
ACTTCTCAAATACACCTCAGTGTATTATTATCAGAGAGATCATAAGTCTCAATGGCATTTCGTCTTTTAAATCTGAACTGTCCCTAACTGGAGGGCATATGCCTGTGAAATAGAGTGTATTCTTCTGCTGAGCAACAGCGTATATCTCTTTGATGAGGACAGAAGGGTCAGAGCAGTTTTCAGGCAAAAGAATGGTCAAATCACATCACTGCTAATGTTTTCACTGAGAAGAATTAAAGAAATGAAAGCCTTTATTCACAGGCAGTCAGGGAAGGACGACTCGTCCCATACACCATGCTGACAATTGGAGATTAAAGTTGCTAAATGTTACTTATGAAAGATCCTGCATAGTCTAATGATGATTATCTAGTAATAATCCAACTTATTACTAAAATACAACTGAAATCTCATTGTCAGTGGTACACTTACATAACTAAATGTTATCAGTATTTGCTATATGGCGTTAGATTCTTTCTTTCTACCAATTATTCCGGTATGTACTAGTAGAGTGTAATTAAATCTAATACCAAGTTTCTGGAGAATAACCGTATGATACTATTAATTTATTTGGTAGAACTCATATTTGAGCAGCAACTCTTCCTACTTTCTAGCCTTCCAGTAAATAAGAGGGTTCCCTGTTGTCAGTATCTTCTATTACTTTCACACTCTTTTCCCTAGTCTCTAGTGACTTGTTTAGCTCCATATAATAAGGATACATATGCAGTAGTATAACTGTTCTTCCACTCTCTTTCCCAAGTAACACTCCTATAATTTAATGAGTTTAATATCAGGAAAAGTGACAGAAATTTGCTTTTTTTGTTATGTAATGACGGTGACTTAACAGGGTTTTAAAGTTTGTTTTTGTTTTTGTTTTTGTTTTTTTTTGAGACAGGGTCTCACTTTGTAGTTCAGACTGGCCCTGAGCTCACTATGGTGCCCAGGCAAGCCGCCGCGAACTCAGCAATCCTCCTGTCTCTGCTTCCCGAGTGCTAGGATTACAGGTGTGAGCCGCCACCCCCGGCATTGTGGTATGTGGTATTGATTGCTGGTGGACGTGAGTCACCACACCCAGCATTCTATGTGGTTACCGGGATCAAACTCAGGACCTTGCGCTTGCGAGGCAGGCGCCGGAACCACTGAGCTAATCTCCAGCCCTTAAAGTCCATTTTGCACCATTTTTCTACTGACACATAGTGGAGTGCAAAAATACAAAGTAAATTGGAGGCAGAATTAAGAAAATAAAGCTAACGTATCACTGTGGTATGATGCATTTACTATTAAGGCATAAAGAATGATAAACTGAAACTTTTATAGCTAGATAGAGGCACATTGAGGGCACACTCTTAAGTGAAATAAATAGGACATATGTAGAAATACAGAATTGTCTCTGGTGTTAGAAACTGAAAGTGTAAAAGAACCACAATGTATAGTAAATAATTTGAAATAGGAAGTACAGGTTCAAAATGGGGGAGGAGGGGAGATGGGAAAGATAAAATAGGATAGAAGAAGAAAAAAATCAGAAACAAAGCTTTTGTAGACAGAGAGAGATGGAAGTGTAGAAGGGAGGAAAGGGGAATAGGAAAAACCAAGATTCAAGATCTATTATGTACCGTACAAATTCCCAGTGATGAATGTGATCATAATGTGTACCTAAAATGTACCAAGCAACTCAATATAAGGGAAAAAAAAAGAAAGTAAAGGTAACACATTAGAATGATTGAATGATTTGTATCAATGGAGTTAAATATTATTTAAAATGAAATATGAGATGAATAAATGTAGCATAATTATGAGAATAGGAAGGCAAGTACATCCTTGGTTCATGTATCAAATACACTAGCTTATTATCCTGTGGTATAAACTGAGCACTCAATAGAGTCAAAGTATTGCATGAAACATTTAAAAAAGACTCATTAGTTGTCTGTGAGTACTGTCCAGGGGATGACTATCAGATGTTCAGTTAACTCATAAAAATCATACACAAATAAATGCAGCTCATCCTCATAACTGATTTCCCATAAAGTTGTACTCTTGTAAGAGTTCTAAAATTCAGACTCATTCATACAGAAATGCAGCAAAAATATCTAGGCCTCAAAATTAACCATCATCAAAACTAGAATAAAGTCAGGTCGAGTCAGGTTAGCACATTAATCCACACGTGACTACAGCATGTCACTCTTGCAATTCACCGAGTCATCATATAAGATGAAGAAGTCCATTGTAAGCTGAGTCCTCTGTCCTGACTGTGGAGTAATGAACAGGCTTCCTTTCCTCTAGCTCATGGACCACAGGTCTCAACAGCAGGCTACCTGTTTAACAACATTTGATTGTTCTCAATATCTTAAAATAGTCATTTTTTTTTTTTTGCTTTTTGAGACAGGGTCTCGCGTTGTAGTTCAGGCTGGCCCTGAGCCCACTATGGTGCCCAGGCAAGCCGCCGCGAACTCAGCAATCCTCCTGTCTCTGCCTCCCGAGTGCTGGGATTACAGGCGTGAGCCACCACCCCTGGCATTGTGGTATGCGGTGTTGATTATTGGTGGGTGAGTCTCCACGCCCAGCATTATATGTGGTTACCGGGGATCGAACTCAGGACCTTGCACTTGCGAGGCAGGTGCCAGAACCACTGAGCTAACCCTCCGGCCCTAAAATAGTCATTTTAATAATTACCTAATTTCACGAATATCATATCTTATTGTAACAATTCTTCCAAATACAGCTACAGAGATTTCTCTTGAAAAGCAAAATGAAAACAAGTTAAACAAAACTCAAACCAAGAGTATTTTTAATTATACGTGAGTAAAATGTGTGAAAGTTGAGGAAAATTACCATAAAAATGCAAAACAATTCCTTAGGAAAGCTTCTTTCTATGTTCTTTAAATTCTATGTCCACTTTAAAAGATTATAAAAATGTATCAATTAGAATATCATTAGACCAAGAAAGAAAAACTTAAGGAGATTTCTACCAAGAGATGGCCCTAAAATTGCATTAAAATGTTTGGCAAATGGCTATATACTTATGTGATTTCCATAACAATGATTTTACTGTTCCTACTTTATTTAACATTTAAATATGAAAGCACTTCTCTGGGCTAAAGACATCAGCCATGAGGCTTTCTGTTATACTTAATTCTGAGCAGTAGCAAAATAACGCGCTATAGTTAGGCTGACAAAACCACTGAAACCAAGTTTAAGCTGCATGGCCTGGACAGAATGTGACAGACGCTGAAAGGATAGGCTTCTCTGCTCTAATCAGGTCGCCATTGGTGAATGGAACGCATGGGAAGCTGGCTTGTTGGGTTCCCGCACAGAGAGGCGGCCAGTAAGTCATGTCGTATTCACTGGACGCCCTCGCAGTAAACTTCACCGTGCGACAAGCGTGCTTCAGGCCAGAGGTTCACAAATCACTAACTGCTCATAATCCCCTGGAGGGTGATACAGAGTCCGAGCTCCCCTCCTGCGTTTCCAATTCAGGAAGTCTGGATCAGGATTCACAAGCTGCTTTTCTAACAAGTTCCCTAGAAATGTCACACCTACTGCTCCACCAAATGATGAGGCACTGTTTTGCAATACAAAAATACAAACTGAAGCAAAACGGAAATATCAAGGTTTCATTCTAGAAATATTTTCAACCTAAAAAATGCAGAAAACGAATCGGAAGCAAAAAACAGAGCATATGAATAATTCAAGACGTAAATTCACCAACTGGTTGTCGATGATGCATCCTAGTTTTATGGAGCCAATGACAGGAAAAGACTTGGAAGGAATTAGCCAGAAAGTCTTTTTCTACAATAGAAGGCAAGCAGAAGTGATTGAACACTTACGGGAACAAACAAATGTGACAGTATTTCCTAAGAAATATTTGGAAAACAGACTGATAAGTTTGTATCTGCCTCACATCCTAAAGTACGGCTCTGCAATTTAGATAGAACTGAGAATGTCTTCTTATCTAACTTCTCATATCTGCATGTCCATCATTTTCACCTTAGCTTTCTTGCCTGACACTCTTTTCTCCTTCCCATATTTTCTCTGCCTTGGTATTTTTAGGTGTAGTCACTATCATAAATTAAGTTCTTAAATTCATATTTCAGTAAAAGCTCCAATTTTTTGATAAGCTGATTCCAAAGGTACAAGTCTGTTCATTAGTATAATTGCTCAAATTCTACTTTGGAAAACAATTTCAAAGATACTTATCGAGAGAAAGGAAAATTCATTCAAAAGGTGACTATAGGTCACATTTTCCATTCCTCCTTTAAGGACTGATTCGAGAAATAGCTTTACCAAAAAGCCCTGAGGATGAAGAGAAGTGCAAACTGTGTGCTCAAATAAAAACAGATCTAATCACACAAACTGTGCTGGAATAATTTTCACTCAACATTTCAAAGATGTAATAAGATTTTATGCCATCTTGCCTGAGCCTTGGTTTTTGTGAGAAGTAATCTATCCTGGGTTCATTTTACAGTTGTTAACTCCTTAACTTGAGATGGCTAACTGCTTGCCCATATCCAGAGATATGCTCTGAAAAATGATACCTCTGAGATGGGGCACTGAGTATTCCGAGGGCATTTTTTAAACTATCTATGTTCACATAGACTCCTTCAGAAAAAGTGTTCAAGTCATTGGGAAGATTGCATTTTTCATAGTTACATTTAAAAAAAAGAACTAAAAATAGTATTAGGCCCTGTTTTTAGAGGTGGCACAATGATTGTAGTTTAGAATTTCTCCCAGTAGACCTCAGACTCTCAAGTTAGAAATTATTTTCCAACTTTATCTTATGTATGTTTCCCAAGTAAGTATTTATTAAATTGTATATAAGGAGAAAGAGCTAAGAATATTGCTACTTTAGCAGCCCTTGACATTTTGTATTAACCAGTTCGATACTAACACATGAAAAGATTAGTCTGGAGCTCATTGTTTTATTCCTCACTAAGGGCGATATGTAAGATTAGGATTTTTGGAACTCTAGCAAAGAAGAAATGTAGTCTAGGCCATTCATTTCTGTGAACCTGCAGTTTGCTGCTGAATTAGGAAGATGACAAAAGTTCACGAGGCAAGTCACCTTCAAGCTGTCAATATATGGCCTTTATCTCTCAAGGGAAACCAAGCAGAGACAGACACTTAGAATTTTCCACTGTCTAGGCAATCCCTTCCTAATTGTTTAGCAAGAAGTATCCCAACAATCTGTATAACAGATGTGACTACCTCACTTAACACCAGCAGATGAAGAAAATAAGGGCAGAAGAGTCATATGCTAATTGTAAAGATGCACAGAGAAACTGCTGCCTGAGCATAGGTAATACACCTCGCTCTGGCCATCTGTCCCACCATGTGTGTGGCACGTCGCAGGAGGATGGGAGGAGGAGCGGACAGCTGAATTAAACTTCTAAGGAAGTGTTTTAGAATAGACACTCGATGGCTTTCAACAGCAGTGTGCGATAGAAGATCAGCGTTGTTATTAATATTGTAAAGAATGTGAGTGAAGAGTCTAAAAGTTTTAAGTACTATATACATAAAAAACATATGAATTAAAATCACATACCTGTCTTCACTGTATTCTCATAATTTTTCTGAAGTGGCAGGGAGAGATGAAAGCTGAGACAGAGGAAGTACACACAGCCACCCCTGTGTGTGAAAGCCACTATGCACATGTGGATAAATCCGAGGTTGAAAGAGGCTCCTGAGGAGCATCACAGACCAAGTGAAGGTCTGAGCAGACATAGGTGTATTACGCTGGATTACGCTGGCATTCAGATGGAAAGACAGGCCAAAACTCAGCAAAGAATTTTATCACATATTAAGTGTCATATTAGTTAATCCTCAGTTTTAAGGGTTGCAAGATACCAAGGGATGGAATATGCTGTATTTGACAAACATAACTTGATAATGAAGTAGCTGTGGTATAATTACAAACATAAAATCAGTTCTCAGATACATGTGGAGGTAGCATAGGGAGGCAGGCTTGGGCAACAAGAATGAACAGGAAGCTCGAGTGACAATGAGATTAGGCCCTGAGGCTGAAAGGACTGAATACAAGTGAGAGGTATAATTTGCCTTCCTCTGTTCCGCAGACCCTGCCCTACAACAATAAATAGGTAGGAGGACGAAGTGACAAGAAAAGGGAGATACATTCCTCTTTGGAGAAATAAAATACAGTGTAATTAAAAGTTCAACATATCATACCTGAACTCTATTTGTGGCTGTATACATGAACCAACTGGATAAATACAATTTTCCATAACTGTTTCCTTAAAAAAAAAAAGATAGTGCTCTTGAATACTAGATATAGATTTAAACAATCAGTTAGAGAAAGTGGTTCATGCCTTTAAACATAACACAATCAAAAAAAATCTAAAGTCTATTTTGTAGGTAGACAAACAGAAAATGAGGAATTACAATTAAAGCACATATGGACCTAGTGAATTCAAAAGTAATTCAAACATAGAGTTGAATATAAGAATTTATAACATGTAGACAAAAATGCATGATGACTTTCAGGACAAAATGCCTCTTCAATTGTTAACAATTTTGTAGCATCCATATAGATGTTAGTCATAAGGATTATATAGTTTCTTGTATGAGTAGAGCTGTGGATAATAGAGTTCCAATAGTGACACAGTAACACAAACTAGTTAAACCCGCACATTTCTATTTGGAATTTCGAGTCAAAATCTTTAAAAATTTATCTGTCTCTATTGTAGGAGAGTATGTACTCTTTTCCTATCTCAGGAATTTTAGGAAAGTACACTGGAACAACTGTAAATGATACAGTATTAGAAATTTGATAAGTGATAAGGCAAAAGCAATATAAGTTTACAGAGTGTTTTGACATAGTAATATAGTGGATGGCACATATTATAGAGAGCATGAGATGAAGAATGAACTTTGGTAAAGAGAAGAAAATCACATTTTCCCCATGGACTAATACATAATGATATAATCTATTTTAGTATGAGATCCCAAAGTTTAACTTTGCTTCAAGTTGAAAAATATTCACATCAGGAAAAATATAAAGAAATGTTCTTAGAGTGTTCATAATGTTTGAAAATTTATCTTGTTGCTCCATTTAAAGCCTTACAAAAATAGACTTTTTATTTTTTTAAGAAAAAAAAGTTTTAAACTGCATTTGAGAAGTAAAGGTGAAAATATTTCTATTTGTTAAGATCATTATCTTGGGATAAATTTTTTTCTCAGGAATAATGTTTTTATTCCTTAATTGAATTGGCTCTATAACTTTTGGTACAAAAGAGACAGACTCACAACTTATAACTTACAAATAATTAGAATTGATTTGGCAGAAAGAAAAGTTAGTACTTGGTATTGGGCAAATATTTGGTACATCTATTTATTCACTTTATAGTAGCCTGTGTTATTTGATCAAAATGTACAACAGATCTTAAATAAGAGAAAACGTACATGTACAAAACCTATCAAAGTCTGTGAAATAGTTGCCGTATAAGTTAAAATCAAAATAATTTTATGCTTGTTAGATTTTGAAAGACTTAATTTTAGAATTGAAATTAAGTCACATTGATTTTTTTTTTTTATGGGTTGAAGCAAGTTTTGCTGAAAAAGAAAACTAAAGTACAGGAACAAAAAGCATGTTCCAAATGAGAATTGTAACAAAAATTGGCTAAGCAGCAATCTTTAAAGAGATAAACTAGATAACTGGAAGTGAAGTCAAGGGAAAAGAGCCTATGTCTTCTCACATGATGTTTAATTATAAAATCCTCTTTATTCTCCTTTTAAAGAATTTCAAACTATACAAATCTCACTGTAAGCATCTTACGTTTTAGTATTAAAACTCTAGTGCAGGCTGTACTATGGAACTGCAGTAAATTAGCCAGGAGTTTTTAAATTATCTCTAAATGGTGATAATTAAACTCTCACTTAGAGCTTTGCCATGTACTCCACGGGCAAACTCAAAGTGATAAGGATGTAGAAGAGTAGAATGATGAAAATGAAGAAAGGGAAAAAAAAGAAAACCTGCAACTTGGCAAGCATTCTTGTGTAAGGGTTCAGGGTAGACACTTCAATAATTTATTCTAAAAAGAAATTGTTATATGAATATCAAGAAGGATTGGTGAATAGAAGAAAAAATAGTAGAACCTTTCTTTTCATAGATGTGAGTAAGAATGAACTCTTTACCCAGTAAATCTATTAATTGTTAAACTTTTCATCTCCTAAATTCACTGTGAAAACAAATGGTCTTTTTTTTTAAATGACCCTAATTCAAATCCAATGTGTACTGATAGGTCAGAATCTTTGAGATGAATCTAATTAGCAAGAACAGGCCACATAGCCCATGGGTAAGAGAGACAGCTGATGAGACCTAGAAATGGGAGTGATATTAATGTCAAAATTGGTGCAATATTGAGACAACAGAGTTGCTAAGTTGACTGGGGGGGGGGTATTTTCTATTTGAAATAATGACAGAACTACCAATTACTATTTTTCTAGCTAATAAGATTTTCTAAGATAGAAACCAAGACCTAGAACACTCTTGTTATACCAGTTACAAGGATATTTCAATGAATTGTTATGAACTTTCTCACCTGATAATTCAGTAAATTACATTTTGGTAACAAAATATTTTTTAGAAACATGGTGAACAGTTATCTGTGAGCTACAGTTCAAGAGTGTGTAATTCTAACTGTTTTTCCTCTCATGTAAAGGTCATTTTCAAATACAATGTAAGGATAATGAAATATGCCTAATTATTTTCTTATAGATAAAAGTGTATTTCACATTTAAAAAGCACAGCACCATACGCATGAAATATTTTTGAGCTTTAACTTGTGATGATCAACAAGACATTTTTGTAGGAAGAAGATGACATCGTGTGCATTTACTTGATGAGAAAAACGCGGAGCAGCGAGCAACAACCTATACGGCTTTGTGTGAACGCTCCACCAACGCGTTAGCATGAAGACCTTTGACTCTGCTTCCCTTGTTTTTCACTCTCATAATTTTGATTTAAAGCACTGTATCCTGTTGCCTATCTTCTAAGAAAATTTGAATTGGTGTTCATTTTTCATGTGAGCTGCTCAGAAACACGATTTCTCCTCGGGGAAAGTGCAATGTCATTTTCAAGGATGGCGCACATCAAAGTCAATGTGCTAATTGGTTTCAGTTGTTTCCTGAGAACTCTGAATGCTGCCTAGTTACTTCAGTTGCAGTTCTAAGGGAAGCAAGGAAGGTCATTTGACCTCCAGATATCAGCACAAATAACAAAAAGAAAGTGTTGTTGTTGTTGTTTTCTTAATGTGTCGACAATAACAAACATTTTCTTGTGATAGTCTTTTTACTTGAGCTAAGATCGTATTTCACTTTCCAGGATTAATCTCCATCCGTCATTCTAATCACCCAAATTCTCATTTTTTTTTCTCAAATTCTATATATAACTATCACTACAAATATTATAGAGCTTTCTAAATAATAAACAATCCCAAATATCCTTAAAAAGACATACATTTTGAGAATGCAAAATATATTGTGAAATAGGTTAATTACTTACTCATCTTAATAAGGGATTAGTGACCATTACTATATATGCCTGCTAGGGTTTATTTCCACCTGAAATCTGTTTACTTTGAGGACTTAGATTTCCCATTGAAATATCTAAGTAAGGTCACTCTACGACAGTACAAATGTCTGCTCAAGGGCTACATGGTAAATGAAAACAGGAAATTTATAGAAAATGCTAAGACATATGTCATTATACAAAAAAGGAATGCCCCATTTGTCTGTCCCAGCTATGCTATGACTGCTTGATTTTATTTTTAGCATATTTATATACTTGAATTTTGTTCCCGGAAATATAATTTTACATGTTTTAAAGAATTAAATAAATTTAATTTTGCAGGAACATTCTTTTGGAATTTGATTATATTTCCCAGAAAGTAATCTTAGTTTTAAGAAATCATACAAACAAAATGTATGAAATTAAATGTTCCAGTGCTTCTGAGACAGCTGGGCTAGCCCTCAGTCTTTGGAATCAACAGACATACCACAAAGTTGAGAAGCGGCAGAAGAACTATAAGGAAATGAGCCGGTCGTCATCAGGTTGTGAAATCAAGGGACAGGGATGAGACAGGAGACACGCAGTCAGCACAACCTTCAAAGACAGGGTGCTCAGCAGAGGTGCCAAGACAGCAGAGCCCCGAGAAATAATTAAGATTAAGCCCACTGAGGCAGAGCCGTGATCTGCCCCAAACTCAGAAACTTTGGGGGGGGGGGGCAGGGCAAATTCCAAGTGAGCACGGATGCATGGGAGAGTAGAGCAGAGAGTAATCTCCAGTTAGGAACCTACGTTCCAGACTGGAGACACAAGAGGCCAATGAGATAGGCCAGGAAGGAAGAGGAAGAGCAAAGGAGAGAGAGCACAGCCCAGCTCACCTCCCCTCTGCGGGGAAGGTATCAAGGGTCTGGGTCACTGCCTGCCCTACAGGTGCCATAGAAACTGCGCTTTGTCCTCTGCCTCAGTCAGCCTGAGGGTCCTGCGCGCCAGCACGAGAATTAAAAGCCTGTTTTCCTGCCAAGGCGCTTCTGCCTGGTCTTCTGAAAGCGAGTGCGAGAACCCCCGGGGGTGGGGACGTGTTTGCAAGGTCTTGATTGTAGATTTCAATACTGATTATATGCCAATGAATAGTATACTGTTTTGTTTTGTTTTGTTTTGTAAGAGAAATCCGTTACTATATACAGGGGTAGGAAATACGATTACGAGTGCCTGTACGGAAATGGATCTTTTGGAAATGAGAAGAGGACCATGAGAAGGAGGAGGGGAGAGGAGAAGGAGGGGGAGGCAAGTCAAAAGAATTAATTTGTGAAATGTACATGTGGCAACTTCCCACAAGGAAGGTGGTCATTATACACTACAGATATATTAATAAAATTTTAAAACATTTAAAATGAAATGTAGATTCTATTGAAGCAATCTGTATATCTGTCCTCACATATGTGCCCCCTTGTGTAGAGAAATAATATCAAATACAATTATTTTGCTTTAAAAATTGCAAATCAGCTATACACAAACCATGCTGCACTTTGTGCACAAGGCTCTTCCTCCTATATGTAGCTAACACTGTACTCTGCACCTATATCTCCTCATTTTCTTTTATCTTTTATATACTGACAATTGCCAATTTCTTTTTCTATGTAGTCAGCATTTTTAAAATATCACATATTAAATATCTTTT
This sequence comes from Thryonomys swinderianus, assembly GCA_004025085.1. Classification (NCBI taxonomy): domain Eukaryota; kingdom Metazoa; phylum Chordata; class Mammalia; order Rodentia; family Thryonomyidae; genus Thryonomys; species Thryonomys swinderianus. Next base: position 32,329 of record PVIC010010387.1, on the reverse strand, counting down.
TTTCTTTCTGGCTTATTTCATTTAGCATCATAGATTCCAAGTTCAACCATATTGAGATACATGGTGAAATTTCCTTTCTGCTTGAGGTAAAAATACCATTCCATCTTAAAATATTACAACATCAGACACACTTTTAGGATAAAATAGAAAATTACAGTTACAACATCTGTAAAGTATTCTGTTGCAAATTTCACAAAGTCAAATGTTAATTGGGTGGCTGCACTGATAGTGCAAAGACAGAGGGTTGAGACATAGTTTGGGGATCAGATAAGAACAATGAATATATGCATTAGGTTATTAGTAAAGGAAAAAGGCTAATAAAATATGCAATGCATTTAATATTGTTTTCCCCTGTTTATTCCATCTATGTTATCAACACCATGCAGAATAGCTGTGTTTCAAATCAGTGATTCAACTATTGACTCCATTAAAGTTACCTGCTCTCTCTTGCAGCCCGTCCAATGAACCTCGTGTGATCAGGTCATTTTACATAGCAATTTAAACTGAGAGTCTGAGATGAAACTGTCATTAAGTTTTAGAGAATTCTAACTGGGATTAAAGGGGTTAATCGGGAGTCACTGTGGTAAGAGTTAAATGGGTCCATTTGCATTTTAATTCTAACAGAGTTTTCAGATGTTGTCTATGTAATAAGGTTTAATAGAAATCAAAATAAAGTTTAAAATTAGGGAGAACAGTACGTCAATCTTGAAAGAAATCATAGAATTGGAAAGACTTTTCTGGACAGGCACTTAAATGTGTCTAATGTAGCAAATGAAAGATGCTATAGCTGTATTTTTCTATTTTGTCCCTACAAATATGTCTGATAAAGAAAATGAAGAAAAGGTATCTTTTATCTAGAGTCAAAAATGTTGGTAATACATCAGTTTAATGGCCCATAAGATTCTTCTACACATACACAAATTGCATATTTTGTAACGATGATACATATTATCCATTAGTACCAAACAGCACTGTGTCTGCACTGTTGAAGGAATAATAATATTCCATTACACATTTTTCTTAACATTAATATTCAATATTTTATGAAACTGACATTAAAGCTATTTCAATAGAATGTTATGTGAAATGAATTCTCTTCATTTTTGAAAACTGAAATTCCATTTTATTTTTTGAAAGTTAAATATGACCTTTACCCTTTCATAAATTCCTACTACATGCCATATAAAATCCTCTACTGAATAGTGTGTCTTAGATTTTTTATAAATTTATTGTGAATATTTTATATCATCAGGAATGAAATCAGAACTTAGTAAATGTAGGTTTTTGTTTTTGTTTTTGACACAGGGTCTCACTTTGTGGTTCAGACTGTCTCGGGGAGCTCAGTATGTAGCCCAGGCAAGCCTCAAAATCAGCAGTCCTCCTGCCTCTGCCTCTTGAGTGCGAGTGCTGGAATGAAAGTGTGAGCCACTATGCCTAGCATTGTGGTGTGTGGTAATGATTGTTGGTGAGTGTGAGTCACCATGCCCAGTACTGTATGTGGTTATTGGGGATTAAATTTAGGGTTTTGTGCTTGCTAGGCCAGCGCCGGAACCACTGAGCTAGATCTCTGGCCCTAAATATAGCTTTAAGACAGTGATTTATCATTCTGATATGCATCATGCTTTAAAAATTACATTATATGTGCTGGGTGTGGTGGCTCATGCCTGTAATCCCAGCACTCGGGAAGCAAAGACAGGAGAATTGCTGAGTTCAAGGCTTGCCTGGGCTACATAGTGAGCTCAGGGCCAGCCTGAACTACAAAGCAAGGCTCTGTCTCAAAAAAAATTGCATTATGTGCAATTATGTATTAATCATATTAATCTATTATAAATAAATTATATCTTAATCTGTATACAGAGATGCACTAGAAATCTTAGTGTTATAGAAATACTCTAGTGATGACTGGGAAGAGTGCAAGCCTATTTATTTTGGATTTAATGACAAAATTATGCAATCTCAAATACTATTTTACATTTGTTCAATGGTGAAATTACCTAGTATTATTAACATTAATTTATTGAGAAAAACTCCAGGCAGATAACAGATACATACATACAGTTAGCACTAACTTTGTCATATGATATCACAATTTTTCAGTACTTTGTTTCACACAATAATGGCAGAATAGCTGTATTTTTCATAATTCTTGAGTACTTTGTCTTTTAATGAATAAAAAAATCAAAAAGTATCTAAATAATGATTCCTGAAAGACAAAAATGAAGTCTATACTTAATAATAATAATATTGAAATACCATTTACCATTTTGCACTCCAAAGCTAGCATACAATTTTTGAGAAGTTATTTTCATAGATTACTTTTTTTAAAAACAAACATACAAGTAGAAACCCAGATATAAACCGTCATTTTTTCCTTCCTTCCTTCCCTTCCTCCCTCCTCCCCTCCCTGCCCCCCTCCTTCCCTTCTTCCATGCCTTCCTCCCTCCTTTCTCTCGTTTAAATTCCCTTGACTGTATATTATTACAAATTTCAAGGCTTTCTTTTCTATTCAACCAATTAAGCAACAACAACATCCACTATTTGACTGATTTTCACTTGTACTTAATCTATCTCAAAGGTAATTATTAGTAGGAATATTTCTATAAAATTACAAAAATCTTTGTTGCCACTTCCTCTCCCCTTATTGAATATGTTTACTGACAAAATCTCCATTGCAATTATTTCATGATTTAGATGCAAAGCTCTTCAAGAGTAGCATTCTGTTTCATCTGTTCCTCTCCATGTATCTGATGCCTGGTAGCAACAATTAATTGGTAAGTGAATAATTAAATGAATTAAATAGATAGAAAAAATGATCTTTACCCCAAACTGATATCTAGTAAATTTGAAGTTCAGCCTGTCCTTGTTAGGATGTCAGTCAAATCCCTTATAATTCATATGTTTAGAAACAAAGTGATATTGCAATCACATTTTAATAACTACATAAGCAGAGTATCTTATAAATTTAGTTTCTCAATATTTATTCATGACCATTCAATGTAAAAATACATTTCCCTTATAAAATGTTCTTGCTAAAAAAATGAACACTTTTTCACTAAAAAGAATGACAGACATATCATATTTAGGAAACTGTGAAGTTTATTACTATCTTTAGTTTTTACAATTTTATTTTATATATGTTCACATCACATGGTGTTTATATTCCTTCTGGAAAATTGATACATGTATAACACTTATACATTCTTTATCTCAGTACTGATTTAACTTGCATCTATTTAATAGCAGCGTTAAAACACTTTTCATATATTTATTGGCAATTTCTACTTCTGACAAACGTGTTTTTTTTTTTGTTTTGTTTTGTTTTGTTTTTTGTTTTTTTTTTTTAACTGCTCATCTTTGAATGGGTTGTTTTTAGAGAGGGGTCTATTTTTTTTTCGAGTTCTTTGTAGATTCTATATATTAGTCCTTCATTTGAGGAATAGTTGGAAATTTATTTTCCCAGTCTGTAGGGTGTCTTCAGCCCATTGCTTGTTTCCATTGCTGACCAGAATCAATTTAATATGATCTTATTTGTTGATTCTTCATACTATTTGTGATGCCACTGCAAAGGTTTCTCTTCAGAAAGTCTTTGCCTACACTGACTTCAAGAGCTTTTCCTATTTTATCTCAAGATAGATTACATTTTATGTTTACAGTCTTAAGACATAATGGAAAGAAAATTAGTCTATTTTACCTTTATTGAATAGGTTTTTTCCATTATTGGATTAATACAGACCAGTATAGTCAATGAAGTAGCTGTAATTTGCACAAATTCTTCCCTAATTTCCTCCCAAAATGCTCCATAGAAGTTTTTATTAATATTAAATGTCTTTGTGTGGTGGCTTGGAGACTTAACAAGTTTTATTTTTGACCTGAAAAGCTTCACAGTATACTGTTAACAAAATCAGTTTTTGTCAATAAATAAAAGAAAAATGTCAGTTCCTTTGATGTTAATGATGTTATTTAATATTTTTGAAAATTTAAAAATTTCATTATATTTCCATTTTAGGTGATAGTTATATGTACTGAATCATTTTTCATTCATTAAGTTTTTGGAATACACTACGATCTCTTTCATCATCAGAAATTTGTACATGTACATGATATATCTTGAATCTTATCTTTCCCATTCCCTTGCCCTCCCTTCACTCAATTCTTCCCTATTAACAAAATCTTTCCATCTCCTCAAAATTTCCTTTTCCCTTTGAGCCTTTTCTTCCTATTTCACTTTACATATTATACATTTTGGTCCTCATTCACACTTTCAGTTACATCAGAGACTATTCAGTATTTTCATATGTGTGTCCTATTTATTTCACTTAAGTATAGCCTCAAGATGTATACAATTAGCTATGAATGCCTTTAGTTTATCATTCTTTATGGTGGAGTTATACTCCGTTTTGTAAAAAAAAAAAAAAAAAAAAAAAAGTTTTCGTTATCCAATCATGACCTGATAGGCATTTGAGCTGTTTTCAAGATTTAGCTACTATAAACAGTTGTGCTCTAAACATAGGTGCAAATATATCGCCATGGTATGATGTTTTCAATTCTTTTGTATATATACACCCAGAAAAGGAATAGCAGGTTCAAATGGGACCTCTAATCCTATTTTTTTTTTTTTTGAGACAGGGTCTCGCTTTGTAGTTCAGGCTGGCCCTGAGCTCACTATGTAGCCCAGGCAAGCCTCGAACTCAGCAGTCCTCCTGTCTCTGCCTCCCAAGTGCTGGGATTACAGGTGTAAGCCACCACGCCCGGCAAATCTAATCCTATTTTTTGAGCAATATCCACACTGATGTCCATAGTGGTTGGACAAAACCACATTTCCCACCCAACAGTGGAGAAGGATTCCTTTTTCCCCGCAGCCCTGCCAGTATGTGTTACTGGTTGATTTTTCTTTTTTTAATTGAATTCTTTATTGGTACATTTTATATACAGCTCACAATCAACAATGGGGAATTTGACCAGTATATGGCAGAAGTTAATTCTCATTTTTACCTATATCGCTTCCCACCCACAACCTCCCACCCCTTATATACATGTTATTTCTTTTGGTTGATTTCGTGATAGCAACCATTCTTTCTGTAGTGAGGTAGAATCTCAGTGTTATTTTCCTTTCCATCTCTCAAATGATCAGTGATATTGCACTCTTTTGCATACGTTTATTTGCTGTTTTTGTTTCTTTGAGTGTCGTCTGTTCATTTCAGCTGCCCATTTTTGATAGGGTCTTTAAACTGGGGTAGATCTGTTTGTTTTGTTTTTGCTTGTGTTTTTAGGTTCTTTACCTATGTCAGATATGACTATTCTTTGTTGCAGTAAAAGCTGGTAAAATTTTCTTCTCACATTGTGTGTTGTCTCTTTATTATACTAGTGGTTTCTCTTGCTGTACAGAGCCTTGAAATATGATGAAATCTCAGTTATTAATTGTTTATAGTAATTCCCACAACTGAGATTTTATACATAAGGTCTTTCCCTACATCTTATTCATAAACTGAGTACTTGTTCTCAAAACTCTTAATTGATTGACTTTCATGAACATGTCATCACACCAACATATCATGGAGAAACACTCTCTGCTAAACAAATGAAAATATAGCCACTCAGGTATTAAAAACTACATACGTTCAGATACCTATGTACAATTCTTGTAGACATAAGAAATAAAATTATAGCAAAACAATATTCTATACAGAATAAGATATCACATATTAAAATATTCTAATATAAATTATTTAAAATTTTATTTTAAATGAATATGATCTCCTTTCTTCTTTGAATGTTTTCTTAATCTTACTTCCTTATACTCCTAATACACACTATAGTGACAATCATGCAAAGAATAAATGGTCATTCTTTTGTGACTAAAATTTTAACATCGAATCATGCTCTCCATTCTATCTTTAAAGTAAACCATGGGTCACATTTCTGACCTTTCACTTCCCAACACGCAGCTTCATTAATTTTCGAACTTTGCTTCAAAGTAGAAATCTGATGTGGAAGATATTGCTTCTGAGTTGCTAAAGAGGGTGACTAATTAAAACTATAACACAATGCAATTTACAAATTATTTAATTTTAAATTATTCAAATATTTATCCTATATCTTCAGATATGGAATTTTAACCAAATAGGTTTGAGATTTATGCATAAAATTTAATGCTTTATAAATGTATTTCAACCTATACGTATTTCATTCCTTGGATTTGAAAACAGAATCCAAAAAGAGTCTTAAAACTTTGCTATTTGTATGCACTCTCTCATATGGCTGAACCCAGCAGGTAAAGGGACTTCAATTCCCCTGACTAGTTAGAGGGTTCTAAATGTAATATCAGATAAGCAGAGTCATATTGATCTGCTTTTGCTTCTTAGAAGCTAATCTTCCAGTTTCATGCGGACTCAAAAAAGAAGTCAATGACTTTAGTCATGAAAGTTCTATTCCAGATAGTGATTTTTATCTAACCTAAGAAAGTACTTTATAAGGTCATCATTGGAATTTTATGCAGACATGCATACTCATCTATTTCCCTTCAATATTATCTCCTTAGTGACTTTTCTAGAAGAAATGCTGCCAACTACACACCCACAAAATTACTTTTTTTCTCATAGTCAGATTCTGATAGTTACTAAGACAGGAATAAAGAGAGATAACTTTCGAGTGTTCCCATCCAAATAAATTTCTTAAGGACATTTTCTATTTAAAAAAAAAGAAACAACTTTGCTAAAATTCAGTTGTTGTGTAAAATGCACAAAATACTTTTGAATATACTAATCCAAGAGGAACTGTTTCCCCAGTAGGATGATTTATTTGCTTCTTGAAGGCTGTGCATGAGTGACAAGCACAGTAAATTCAGTTTGTGTCATTTTTAGCTGGAGATAACAGTTTCTGTATGGGTGAGCCTCATGGAACTCCATGAGTTTTACACACTCTCATAAGGAGAGATCATCCTGTCACTTTCAACTAGATCACATTCTGATCTCTTGAATACCTAAGAATTCTGGGACAGAGAAGGACACAGAGGGAACATGGTGTCTAATCTGAGTTCTCATGCAAGACACTGAGAGACTGTAACAATCACTGCATGCTGTATGAGGAATGGCACCTACTTTCTGAGCAAAGAAACTCCTATAATGGAGAACTGAGGTTAGCTTTGTAATTAGCAGTCCACTCACACTGTCACTTATCTTATATCTTGGGTTGCAGTTCCTGTTTCTTTTCTTTGAAAGCTTCCATACTGTTACATGAACTAGTACTTACCACAATTCATAGAAGAACAGAGTATAACTACTTCACAACCTTTACAACCTATTTATTTTGTCAAAAATCAAATGGAAAAATAACCAGGTATTCCTTCTGACTTTATGTTTTACTAACATAATTATTGTAAGGCCACATGCAATGTACATAATACCATTATTGTCCCTTGCTTTAACAGAGATAATTTGTCAATTCTTTTTCATCTTATTCCCTTCTAATGCTGTGATATAAAACAATCATCAGTAAAAAGGAAAGTGAGACAATAACATCCACTAACATCTAACAGTTTCATGCTACAGTACATGATCAGAGCCTATTTAAAATAGGTTTGCAAATTCCACTTGTGTACTATCTGCTGACAAGCTATGCAATTATAAATACATTCTTCATGCCTATGTCTCAAAAGTTCTTAATGAAAGTTGCATAATGTAACAAGGAGGTTCCAAATACTGTTAAACTCTAAAACTGCTCTGTCTGTTTTACCATTTTCTTCAGTGAACAGGTACATTTTTAAGGCACCCAAGTGTCAACAAGTGTATCTAATAGAGCCTTGAGCATCAGTGATTTCATGAAAGAGGAACTTGCCAACGAATTTAGAAAACTCACATTATATATTCAGGTTAGATTCACAAATTCAATGTTGCATGACAAGAAGTCTATGCTCATTTCTTGGTATCATGAATTGCAATTTTTTCCCCCAATTCAGAGAACCAAACCTAAACCTTCATAAATGAATGAACAACTTGAAGGCAGCTTATACTGTAGAAGTCTTAGAGAAAAAATTCATCATGTATTCAGTTGAAAGGGCTCAGTTTATGACTATCATGAAAGAAAACCATGCACAATATGCCTTGATATGGAATCAAGTTACTCAGAGAGAATTCTGTGTACAATTTATACTAAAAATATGAGTCAATTGCTCACTCTCTCATTTTGTCCATGCACACAGAGATATGCACACAGATCGTCACACACATATACACATTTTAAAAGTTTATCAAGGTTATTTGCTTTAGGAGAAAACAATATATTAACAGGCATACGGTATTCTTAAAGGTAGGAATTAGAGATACAGTTTGACTGAGAACAGGAAATTATGCTATTTTGTGCAACCTGATATATATATATATATATATATATATATATATATATATATATATATATATATATTTATGAAATGCAACTCAAAGAGCTAAGATTGGAATGCCATTTTTTCTATTTTTGTTAACAATTATTTCAGCTAATAATTTAAAGAAGTCATTTGTCCACTTTAGACATTTAAGATTGTTATATATATCTAACACTTGCATTTGTAGTAGATGAAAAATGTGGTACAGAAGAATTTTTATCTCTAACACTTTCAAAAATTATAAAGCTACCTCACAATTTTAAGGTATTTTAAATTAATTCTGGAAAATGATACAGGGTTGGATATATAAATCAGGACATATCTTTTTAATATAAATTCCAAAGGCATTTTATTACTCATTGAATGAGTAATAAAAATAGGACCACCGACTGTTTTCTCTTCAGAATTAACTCTTTACCTCAGCTCTTCTTTTAACTGTTTTGTGTAAGGCAATGCTCTCTTCTTTAAATTGAAAAACATTGTTTGTCCCAGCAATTGGGATGTTTTGACAGCTACGGAAGCAGAGTGAAGAGGAGATTTTTTAGTGGGTTCAGTGTGTATTTCTGAGCAGTCCACCTCCCTCGGCTTGCACTGAACTGCTTCATTTCTCACGGAGGTAAAATTCGCTGGCAGCACATCAGCTTTAACCACATTAATAATGCTACAAATGTAACAAGTTTATGTTTCTGACTTGTCCCACCTTGACTGACCTAAGGTAGTCAAACTCTGGAAACAGCACATTTATTTTTGAAGTAGTGGAGTAGAGAACAAATAATTATTGCTTCTTTAAGATTTTTTTAATAACTCACTGGGGCTGGATTTTTTTTATTCGTTATGGTTGACAATATTTATTACACTGATTGCTCTGTAGGGTTTACATATTGTTCTAGATGGAAGTCCAAAGACTGCATCACTTCAGCCTTCCTGTGGTCTGTTTCACCTGACTTACACCTCTCTGGGGATGGCCTTGGACTTGATTGCTCCACATGCATCTCCTATTCTTAAAATGATTTAGTTCTTATTTGCTGGTACTCAAAGTCTGCTCTTAAGAAATGTACATTCATCTTAAAATATGTCAGCCCAGCGATAATAGTAAAGTCAGAGAGCAGATGGGACTTCACATCTGCTCACAGCCACTTGTGCAGTCAGAGAAGCAAGACCTCCTGTCGCAAGAACAGGTAGAGTAAAAAGAGATGATTGTAAACAACCGCAGGCACAATGGTCCACCAGATTCTTTCACGGGAAAAGCTGGCGTGGGGTAGCAGGTAGAGGAGCCAGCGCAATGGTAGTTAACGTGTGGCACGGGCAGGCACCCGGCAATGCTGAAAATAATGCAGAGAACCAGCATATTCAAAATCAGAGTCCTGTCACCGGGAAGTGTTGGCCAGAATCCAGTGTAGCTTTTGGCAATGACCATTCATTAACACAAAAACAGTGCTGAATAAATATCCATTAACTGAGTACATAATCTTAAATATGTATCATTCATGAGAATCCTAGAATAACTGAGACAAATACGTGAAAAGCCTTCTATAATTACAGAAGTATGGGTTAAGTACAGTGGGAAAAGAAGAATCAAGGTAATCAGGAAATAAGGAAATATTTCCAAAATAACTCTTGAATTGTCTTTAAAATGGCAAACATATTATTTCGTAGAGGCAGGACTGGGATTCACTGATGACTGGCTTGTCACTCACAAAACTGGGCTTTTAGCAAATAATTACTGTATAAGTAAAGAGAGAAGGGTAAGGAAAGAAAAGTGGCAAGTTTGTTAAGGAATGATGTGTACAGATTCAAGTCACGTGGCATGCTCTGACTTGTAGGAGAAGTATGCAAAATTGAGGAAGAACATACTATTTCAATTTTCATTGGTTATGAATGTGTCAGGGTTTTTTTCTTCATTTTGTGGGGCTAATATTTTGAGTCCTTTGGCTGAGGAATGGCTGGTATTTTTATTTTTTTCATTCTATGGTGGTCTTTTCACTCTATGGAAAATGTCTTCATTTGATGTAATTCAATTTTTAATTCTTCCTCCTATTTCTTGTGCTGTTGGAATTCTACACAGAAAGCCTTCCCTCCCCTGATCACTTCAAGAGTTCTACCTACTCCGTTTTCATGTAGGTTAAGTTTTCTGTCTTAACATTTAAATCTTTGATCTCTTTTGATTTTATGTGAGTAAGCGATGAGAAATACAGGAACAGCTTAGGTCCTCTGAATGTGAATGGGTGGCTTGCCCTGTCCCATTTGCTAGAGATTATCTCTACTCCGTGGTATGTTTTCAGCCTCTCTGTCAAAGATCAAATGGGTGTAGTTTTTCTGCACTCTCCATTCCAGTGGTGGTGAACCTATGACGTGTGTGTCGCATAACCATGATGGACATTTTTCAGAAATGAACAAAATATACTGAATTGAAGAGCTAGGAGATGGAGGGAAGGGAAATGGAGGGAATGTGAAGTGAAAAACCTTAACACGTGTCTTGTATCTTTGCTAACTCTCCCTGATGTAGTCCTTGTGTGCTGTAAATAGATAGAACTAAAAAGTCAAACTCAAAAAGGCTATCATTTTCACAACCTCAAATATTTCCTAAACTTATGGTTTAAATTTAAAATATTTTAATTAATATACAACTTTGAGAAGTGGAACAGAAAAGTAAGAGTACTTGATGTATGCATGATGAACACAAGCTACTTTTTAAGTGAATAGAAATATAATTATACATGGAAGACATAGTTAAATAGTTAATAAATGCAGCTGGTTGACAAGCAGAAAATGAAGAAGCTGTTTGGTAGTGAATGCCAACAAGTTGTTGTAACAAATATTAATGGTAAGATTACTAGAATATGTGGCAAGTTGGTGTGCCAATAAGAGAGACATTCCAGATGTGGCAGAGCTCAAGAGAACGTAATTACAAAACTGTATCCATCCTGTACTATGTTCTATTTGTACAGTTTCATACCATGGGAAAGAGAAACATATCAATCATCATGTATGAAAGCAACTTTGAATGCTAATGAAATATTCAATAAAACTCTACAGTTTTAGTGATAATTATGAAGAGACTGTGAAAAGTTCAGAACACCTCTTCAATCCTTCCATTTGATATGCAGATGATGAATATTCTTGAGGACTATTGATGTGTTCAGGAGGCTTATGCTTCCCTAAAGAATAGTTCTATGATAGGATAAATATCTGCAGAAGTTTTTAAGTAAAAGAAATGAGTTGATACAGTGCCCATGAAATGAGAAAAAATATTTTGTATCAAAAAATTCCCTGTTTCTTTTGTTTGGTTTATTTTAAACCCTATGTAATTACACACTTAGGGGGTAAGAAAAATCATGCACTAAAGAAAAAATAAGTTGCTTATGGCATATTGCATTTATATTATTGTTCATTCTGAAGCCTCATTACCTTATTCATTATCTGTCAAACATTTTTAGAGTTCTTATTGGCTGAAAAGTATCCCTCTGGTATTTCTTGATTCAAGTGTATATTATGGAAGAGTAATTAAAAAGAAATAAGATTTATTTCACAAAAATATTTCAATCTATTGAAAGTATCAACAAAAATTACCAGAGCAAGTCTGAGTAAGGTGGCTGAGTCTGTATATTAAATGCACCTAGTTTAGAGTTTTAAGGCTAGCATAGTGGAGGCTTTTCTCAGATACAAGATGAAGTGACTTGATTGGTACATACTTTAAGAAGCAGACCTAAATGAAGGCTTACTATGGAGTCAAGAGCCTTTCAGTGTAGTAATTGCTAATACTGGTTTCTAGTGTTGGTAATACTCATCATCACCAGTCTTTAAGATCCTATATTTAACTTGTTCTTATTCATGATCATGAATAACTTAGATGAGAGAGATAGAGAGATAGATACACAGAAACAGAGTTAGAGACAGTGATACAGAAATTAAGATTTTGCGCTTGGGAATAGGTCTGTGGTGAGACCCAGAACTTACAGTGAGAATCTCACTTGGTAAATCCACACCTTGCCTTCATGTATTCAGAGAGTGATGTTTTATTGAGATAACTATTGTAATAATAAGTAATGTATATCATTGTCAGGCTGGTACATGAACCTTTCCAATGAGTAGAAAATCATAGATTTTTAACTTGGAGGAAAAATGGAAACAAAGTGGTATATATCCCAATACAAAAAGAAATTTAAAAGAATACAGTGTAAAAAAAAACACCACAATTTAGAGGCAGATGTGTCTTGGAGCCTATGTTAGATTATTTCTATAAGAAGTATCACCATTTCTTAAAAGTAAAAATGTAAATATAATTAGAAAGTACAAACTCATGGAGATGTGGATCATCCATTTGTCTTTCATTAAAATAAAAAAGCTTTTGGGGCCAGGGATTTAGCTCAAGTGGTACCTGGGAATCACAAGGGCCCGAGTTCAATCACTGGTACCACAAAAAAATAAAAATAGAAAACTTTTGGATCAATAATCTTAATATTCTGCAAAAATGTATATGGACATCTTTGTAATCATAAACATACTTAGTAGCTGAAATACAAATTATACAGTACTGTTTTGAAACACAATAACAAAACTATAACAAATATTTAAAAAAATAATATGGGTTTATGTACAACTATATTCCATGTGCATCATTGTTTTGACTGGTCAGTTTTCAACTAATTAATGAGGGTAATTCTTTTCATTAAAGCATCTTATTTTACTCTTCATGAAAGAAGCAGATTTGAATAAAAGCTTCATATACAAATATATCATATCAACATTATAAGTGTGAAATAACTACTGTTGTTCATAGCAACTTTTATAATGTTTGGTGAAAAGTATAGTTAGGATTTTTGAGAGAAGAGAATTGAAATACTCCAGTGTTAGAAGGAATAGTGATATATTAATTTCAGATGACCTGAATTATTCAGAACCAAAAAATACTGTGGCTTAAACTCCTTATATTATAGAATAGAAAAGTGACATTCCAATATGCTACATGACTTATCTAATGTTATATATAACATGAAAAGAATAAATTGAAGTTGGAAAAAATGAGGCCACCAGATACTTATTCCATCCATTACAGAAAATCTTAAATGAGCAGAGTAAGACAATGAGCATGTAAGAGAGCATGTAAGACAATCCGTTCTAGGGTTTGGAAGTAAAAGAAAATGGTACAGCACATACTTGGCACATGTGAGGCCTAGGCTTAATTCTCAGTGTCACAAAATGAAAGAAGATATTATTGGATTAGATAATACAGAAAATTAAAACTAATATTTTTAAAGAGTGGATACTATTGTTGATATTTATCAAATGATATTAAATGCATTCATTGGGTGTATTCAGAAATTGTGCTACTGGAATGATTATGACTTTATTTTGTAAATGATATGCTCTCAGAGTGAGGTTTGTAACAATGGAAAGAAAAGAAATACCATTGAGGTTTAAAGACATTTTAATTATAGCCTGATTTATCAACTTAAAAATGCCGTGTCCCCACTAGATTTTCTTACTCTTGCCTTTGCTGATTCTCCCAAGTATGCTAACTTTGGGTTTCCTATTGTATGTAAGATAAATTTTTGTGATAATCTTTAGGTAGATTTTAAATTGAATTCTTACATTAAAATATGTTTACGTGTGTAAAAAGCATTTTAGTCCCCTATGTAGAAATTTCTAAAATTAGGATAAATGTATTATCCATAATTTCCATTAGAATAAGGCAGATCTTTGAAATGTATCATTACTTTTATTTTCCAAATAAAAGTGTGCTTAATAGAAAAAGAAGTTTAGAAAATGAAGAAGACAAAACAAATAATGGGGGCATACATAGTAAAGAGGTAGCGTGCATCTGGGCGAAATAAGTTTTAATTGCATGCTGTGAGATTTGTTGATGATGGCGCACGGTTAAGGAAGCCCTGAATCTCACTCGTCATTAAGACCGTAGTTTGAACCAAACTGCGCACTGGGAGAGCTTTGTTCTTGGAACTGGGCATGTCTGTAAGTGAATCCTGCCACTACACATGCAAGTAATGATCACTAGGCAGGTTATGCTTTTTGGAAACTTTTTTTTGTTTTGTCTTTTTATTTATAAATATTGGAATAACAATGTTTAGAGCTACCTTGGGAGGATAAATGAGAATGCAGGAAGGCTTCCAGAATACAGCCTGGCCCCATGAGTGGTCAATTATTTTTCTTCCCTAAATAATCAGTGTAGGTCTCGTCCGAGGGTCACCGCTGATTTCAACTCGGGACACACATTAGCGCACTCGAGACAGAGCTGGGATACTTTTCTGGTAAAATGTGAGCATAAATCCCGGCCTAGCCTGTATCGTTCACCTGGCAGCAACTGTTTTTCATGGTCAAGCGGTTTAGTCAGGAATAAAGATACCTTTCCCTTTCTTTTGACAGGGCTGAAAGTAAGAAGCAGGGACAAGAGATGTAATGACATTAGTGATACTTGTGTGGAAGAAGTATGGGTGTCAGAGCAAGTAAACGTGAGTATTCCCTGGTCTGCCGAGGGAAGATGCATACTTAAACCTATAGGACACTTGCCCGTTGCATTCTGGGATATGTTAATAAAGTGATTTATAATGAATGTATTCAAATTGCATAAACAACTTTCCTTATGCTTCAAGACAAGAAAATGTAGAAAGATAAAGAAGAGGGAAACAAGCTGGATTTTTCACTACAATTCTACCTAAACGAAGTTTAAATCGTATCTGCTCAGATACACACAAATTGCTAATTTATTTAGATAAAGTAGGGAAAAGTGAGCATCAGTCCCTGGGTTACAGTTTAGTATCTTACAGTTTCATTTTCTGTGTTTCTGATTCAATTGAGAGAAAAGGCTGGTTTTCATGGAGCGAAGCTAGAGCCGCAAAGTCTGGCCCCTCACAGTCACACGCAGCTACGGCAGCCGCTCCGCCCTGTCACTAAGGCAAGCGCGCTGCTCTAGGTCACCCACGCAGCAGCTGGCCGTAGAGGAAGCGCTGTGCGCCTCCGTGTTCCTGGGATCAAGTCCATCCACTTCACATCTCATGGTAACAAGTATTCCAGGCTCTTAAGCCACACCTCTGCTAATAACTGCAAAGGTGAGACCTATTGAAACATATGGGCACCTATTCTAGGAAAACAGCTAGTATTAGATGAAAAGTGGTAAAACATTGTTGAATCTTTAGAAAATAAAACGTAGTAAAAAGCCATGCATAAATATCACGTCGTTTCTATGCAATACAAAAAACACGGGATCGTTCACCAGGGTTCACAGTTGCTCCCCGCTTGCGACACACCCTACAGAAATGAGCCAGCCTGTATCCGGCCAGCCCCACAGTCACATCTGTAGTAATAAATAGCAGGGGTGACACACACAACCTAATCACCACTAACTAGATTTCCATCCGCACGAGTGGGGAACTCATATAATATCTATTTTGCAGGAAGTCACTGTGACTAAATAGTTACTGAAGGATTTGACTAATTAAATCTCAAGCAAATCTATGCAGAAAATACAGTCTTAATTGTGTATATATAAGGCAAACACATTTTTTTTAAAAAGAAAAACATTAGATTTCAAGTGTTCTCCTTGACGTGGTACATGTCTTAGGAAACGACATAACCCTGTAAATCTCTCAACTCAGTGCTTTCAATTCTTTGTAGCTTTAGATGTTCAGAAGACCCTTCTGACCACGGATAAAGTTACCTAATAGAACATAGTGAGGAATTTAACTTCTCTGATAAGCAAACAAGAATAAATAAAAGAAGACATGGCTTCTTGAGAGTATTTTAAATGTGTCAGATTCACAACCTTGTGAAAGGATTTAGTTGAATTAGTATAAAAAATACCACAATGCCTAACTGTTGACTGGGTAGTTTTAGCACTAGTTGTATATTAGAACCTGTATGTCCAAAGGTGGGAATAAAGCCCTATAATTGCTTTCTAGCAGTTATGATTATAGAATGTAAACCAACCTTCATTATTGGGATCTATTTAGGGCCCAAACTATATTTCTGGTTATGGCTCCTATGTCCTAACCTGGCCAATGTTTCACTTTGTCTTCTAGAATTAGATTCTGCTGTCTCCCTTCCAGGGTCTTTCTGTCCCAAGATATGTAGCCTAAATTACCAAGCATCCTACACATTTCTGCATTTTAAACTTAACTAGGATAAGAGCAAACAGTTTCCTGACAGAAATGACTCCCTTCTTTCCTAATGGAAGAGCTTCTTTTTTTTTTTTTTTTTCAGAAATCCAAAGCTCCACCCCAGAAATGTAAAGAGAAAAATAAATGAGTTATTTGATATGTACTTTTACTACCAGAAAATCACTTTCCATGATTTGCTTGCCCTACTGACTGTTCCTGGGAGCTGCTCTGGACAGGGAGACATAAGAAGTCTGGCATGTCTGAGTAAATTGTTATTGTTTTAAAAATATCAAAAAGTTTAATAGCTGCCTTTCTCAAAGATTCTTTCTGCCTTTTAGAAGCACTAATATGTGATATTTGACATCACCACAACCACATTAAAACCAAGCGATAAGATAAAAAAGTGACACAGTAGAATTGAAATCACTTCAGCCTTTGATAACATCATTAAACTTTCATTAAAACAATTCTGAATCTCAATGTGGGCAAAGTTCTTTCTAAATAAAATGAAATGTTTTATAGTTCAGATAACTTTGATTTATCTTATTTGCATGTATTTATTTACTAAGAGGACACTGAGAACAAAGGCTGCCATGAGAAATACATTTATTAATACCCCTAATATCCATGCTATTATCATCATAATATATTACTACTGGTTACATAAAGTAAATGTCAGTATAACTTAGATTTAAAGATTTATATCCATATCTAATTTAAAAATTTGAAACCATAATTACCACAACGTGATTGTCGATTGACCTGGATCTTTGATTTATTAAATAATCTTAATGGATGTAGCAGAGATGTCACTATTAATTTTGTTACAAATTCAAATACTTATTAATGCTGACATGCCCTATAAATGGGTAATATGTTAAATTTACCTCTGCTGGAAACTTGAGTTTCTCAGTATTTTCAACTGAAATAATATTAGGCTCAAAGTGCAAAACCCACATAGCATAATATTAAACAAAATGTTTGAAAAATACAAGCTGTTTATCACATGGATACAAATAGTGACAGAGATACTATATAAATATCATTCTTTGTATCTTTCAAATCAACTTTCCAAAGGAACTTTGTAAATTTTAACAAAAGTTGATGGAGTTAACTTAAATCACACTATTAATAAAACAAACACAAATGTCTCTTTCTTTAATAATCACTTTAAAATATAATTGTCAGGCACTAAAACTTCCATAGTTGTAACAGATGTATTTGACAAAGAAGAAAAATTTTGGAAAAATAATTGTAACTCTAAAGAGAAATTCCATTAAAAAATGTTATGTAGCCATCCAGAGAGGGTACAATTGTAATTTCTCTGAGTATGATGAATAAGCCAAGTAAGCTTTCAATTTTAAGCTAATTATGTGTTTTATATTTATGATGAAGACTTGGTAAAATAACTATTTTTGAAATATTTTAGTCTCAGGAGCCGCTCAATCTCTTAAATAAAATGAGGACCCAGTGATACTTTTTATATGTTAGTTATATCTATTAACAATTAGAAATTAAAAGAGAAAATCTGAATACAAAAATACAAGACACAACATCTCAATCCAACAAAGCTATCCCACCTGATGCATCCTTTGGCAATCTCTGAATACATAAACGAACAAAAGTTTAAAGGTAATGAATACCTTTCTCTATTTTGAAGAGTTTTAATCTTTAAGATCCCCAGGATCCCTTAGCCCTTACTTTGAGCACCATTGTACAATTGGAAGAGAAGGAAAGATTTGGACCAAAATGAATAGACCAAGGTTGAGGGAAGCTACATTGGCTTTTCTTTTCTTTTCTTTTCTTTTCTTTTCTTTTCTTTTCTTTTCTTTTCTTTTCTTTTCTTTTCTTTTCTTTTCTTTTCTTTTCTTTTCTCTTCTCTTCTCTTCTCTTCTCTTCTCTTCTCTTCTCTTCTCTTCTCTTCTCTTCTCTTCTCTTCTCTTCTCTTCTCTTCTCTTTTCTTTTCTTTTCTTTTCTTTTCTTTTCTTTTCTTTTCATCTTTTCTTTTCTTTCCAGGCAAGTATACAAAGAGAACAATTATATTAAAGAAGCAAAGATAGAAGCAAATATTCTGCCAAAATGCCTACAACATGGAAATGCCTTTTTCTAATTCAGTCTAAAACTAGCAGTGCTTTTGGGTGGATTAACTATCAAGAAAACTGCAAGACAGTTATCTGGAAATAGAATATCTGATAAAATTTAAGGCTTGCCTTGAAGTCAATTTTATCTTTTAAAAAGTAGACATAAATGGAGGGACTGCTTTCTCCTAGTTTAATTCTGATAAATAAGGGGGGGGGGGAGCTGACGCCTATATGTGTAAGTGATAGAAACCCTCAGAAGACATGAGTTTCTTACCTGGAAAAAAATAAAGGAAATTATAGTCAGGCAGAAATGTTGGACAAACAAAGTCTCAAATTTCTGTTGAAAAGATTTCATTGCCAGGATTTCTGGAAGGTGAGGGTGGTAAGGGAAGGAGAGATTTTTCTAAAAATGACACTGAAATAGTATCATTACATAAAGGTAACAGTAAGTAAAAACTCTAATAAAATTGTTTATATAATGAGGCTCATGATCTGAGAACTGACTGAGTAGACAAAATGAAATTTTAAAAAAGATTTAGGTAAGCTGGAACAAAAACGGTAACTCAAAACAAAAAAAAAAGAGGAAGGAAAATACCATTTATCTAAATTATAAATTATCTATATAAATTATAATTTATCTAAATATCATTTATCTAAATACAACACTGAAATCCACAGTGCAATTATAAGTGACCTAATTTACCTGCTGCTTTACTAGGGTTTGGAAGAAGACCTAAAGAATTTTAGGTCCTTTTATTTTATCTCTCTACATTTGAATAAAGTTTGTAGGACTTCAGATAAGTTTCTTTTGGACTATGATTTTTAAAGTAAATTCTCAAACACTCCTGTTTGTGATCATATTGTAAAATTAGATTTATAGCCCATCCATTCACTTATTCACACTTTTCATGAATTATAGATAATATATTCATAGAATACATTTCTTTGTTTCACTTTTATTACTACACAACTGCAATACATAATTATGACATTCACTGTAGGGCATCAGTACAGGTACATTTCACTTCACTTCTATTCCCCTCCCTCCACGACTTCTATTTTTCCAGCATCAGATTCATTTATGTATTTTATAAGAAATTAACTATATTCATCTTCATCACATACACCAAATACAAGATATCTAATTCATCACACTCAGTGACCCAAAATAAATCCTAAAATGCAGTAAGTGAGGCAAAAATCATAACAGCCCTTATTGTCCATTTCTATTTACTCTGGTTTTGGCTCCCCCCGCTCCTCTGGGTTCATTCACCTCAGAGCATATTCTGCTTATCATTTCCTCACTTGTCTTTATTATTCCTATATAAAAGATTTCCTTAGTAGTCAGTTTCCAAGACGTTAGTTGCAATGAGAAACTGTTACAAATAACTGGAGCTTGCTGTGAGAGCAAAATTTGCATTACCGTTTACAAACGCATCTTCCTTTCCAGAGATACTTAGCTATGATTGAACAAACCATTTTACACAGCACATTTCTTCCCAAATACATAGGCTATGTATGAGCACCCTGACCAAAGGCTTTGAATGAGAACATCAAATGGTTTTAGCCATAGATGCCCTGAACATAAAATAGATCACTTAAATGTTATAAGGAGAAGGTGCCAGAGATTCATTTCCCCTTCTCCGAAGCCGCAAGCAGAGGTGGAAGTTGTTATTATCCAGCAGTTC
This sequence comes from Thryonomys swinderianus, assembly GCA_004025085.1. Taxonomy (NCBI): domain Eukaryota; kingdom Metazoa; phylum Chordata; class Mammalia; order Rodentia; family Thryonomyidae; genus Thryonomys; species Thryonomys swinderianus. Next base: position 12,072 of record PVIC010010387.1, on the reverse strand, counting down.
AGGGCTCTGAGCATAGACTGATAGGTGTATTAATAGTTTAGTGACTCTGACTTTAGTACAGAAATGTTTATGTGTCCATACAGAAGGCTAAGGAATGTCTCTCCCTTTTATGATCAATATTTTCTTAATCTAGTATGTAATTTATACCTTGGAGTGCCACTGAAGTAGAATGACCTCCCTCTTATTCCTCTGCAATGCAGCTGGTCACAACTGTTAATCCAGAGTAATTCTTACTGGCTCCTTTTGCTCCTCACAGTGCCAAAGTTTCGAATACAGGTCACATGGAGACTTAGGTGGAAGGACACAGGTTTGGAATGGAGTCAGGGAAGGCTGACACTGTGGGAAGGGATTTAGTAGGAGATGGGCAAAGTCAGCTCCTCAGTCGTGCTCACGAGTGCTATTTTTACGACGAAGTTAGCGGACTGTCTTTCTGCTTTCAGAATGTAGGTTTGGGGATAGAAGAGGTGTAATTTGTTTCTCTCTCAAGTAGGATGAAAGGGAGGAAAAAAATGGCTTCTTGCAGCAGAGCGAATGGTGGGTTAAGTCTGTGATGAATGCAATAGAAACATGTGGGCTTTGGATCGGAGGAACTGGTTTGTCTTTGTCCTGACAAGTAGCAGCTGCGAGGAGACTTGGGTGAGTCTTAATTAAACTCTCGCCCTGAGCTCTAGATTCTTCAGCTGTAAAACAGGAGCCTACACACAGCTTTCAGGGCCGGGGGAAGTCTGGGGACATTTGAGATGCCCACAGTAAATGCAAAAACTGCTCCTAATATTCTGAGACTTGTGGGCACACTTCAAATAATACTCTTACTTATAGTATGTACAATAGTGACTTCATTCTGTTTATTTACAGCCTTCATGAAGGTTATTATCATCTGCCGTTTGCCTCAGAGGACAGGGTTCCTCAGAACCCAGTACAGGTCTCTCTTCCCTGGACCAGCATTGGGACGAATTAGGATTGTAGTGTAATGTAGGTCAAGGCAAATCCAAATTAATATGCCTAATCTGTGATTTACTTAGAATGTAAACCCTCAAATGATGAAAGTACAAAGTCAAAAACAAGTAACAAAAATAATCACACAAGTTAAAGATTACTGCCAGTAAAATACACCATTAATCTGCATGGAAGTGCCGAGACCATATTATCGTCACTTATTGAAAATTTCTTGTTATAAATATGTGGAAGCAACTTCCAACTAAAGAAAGTTTTCTGTTTTCCGTGACTCAGCGAAACCACATACGTGCATTAGAAAGGAGCACCCACGAGGCAGCCCTAAAAAGCAATGCCTTTGGAAACACAGTTTATATTCTCCTCTGGGAAACATGGCGCAGGCCTCACTTACAGGCCCACAGACACTTCTGAAGCATTAGAGGCTAAATCCTCTCCACTGCAACTATGTACTGCTACTAAATGACTTTCAGCCTTTCTCCTCAGAGGTGGGCAAGTTTTCAAAGTTTTAAAGAGCTGGTACTAAGAACAAAGCAATGAAAAAGGCTGCAATATATCTGTATACTCAAGGAGAAAAATGTGTGGGGGAAAAAAATTGGCCCAGGAAGAAGCTTAGGAATAGTCCCTGATGGAATCTCTTTCTTCTAAGCTGTGCTCACCCTGGCATGCTAAATACCTCGTTCAATAAGGGACACAGGTTTGGACTCACTAATAGAGAACCCTTCTTTCCTTTTCTAAATTTATTCTGTGACACTGCGCCAGAGCAGCCGATGGGGTGGTCTTCCCTCAGTCAGTGCTCATCTGCTCCTAGCCATGCAGGCAGCTATGATTCTTCAGTGCTGTCACTGTCGCTGGACCTGTGACTTCTGCAGAGGAGAAACTCAGTCTGAAACGTTTCTGTGCATCATGTCTTAGGTATTTCACTGATGCATGTACAGCATTGAAGGGAAAATAGTTTGTTTGCAATTTATCTCATCACAAAATGTTAGAAACGTAATCTATATTCATCACTCATTTTAATATTAAAGCCTAATATGTTGAGCATTTGACATGGAGAACTGCAATTCATCACTATCAATATTCCTGTGATTTCTGATTATTTAAAATAGAACGGAACACCTTCTAAGCCACTGAAACAAAAACCCTTAGAGAATCTCTTACCACCCTTAAATTACATGTACTTAATGAAATTGTGTCCAAGTAGTCTGTCATAGTTCAGTATTTTGAGCACTGTTAAAAAATACTAAAATCAGATTCAGGAGATCACAGTGAATTCTACAATTGAGACCGACACTTCAGATTTTAAATAAAGTTCAAGTGAAAAGATCCAGAATTGAAACAGATTCTTTACTGGCAGGGGTCACTGTTGAAGGGCAAATGAGCAGCAAGAATGCGATCATGACTAGTTCTGCGTTACCAGTGTTCACTCTTCTCCTGACAAGTTCTATGGACATTAAAATGTTTGCACATGTAGCATAAGGCTTCTCCTATTTTTTTTTTTTGTTTTTCCTGGGATATACATTGCAATTCACAAGGAATAAATACAAGAGAGAATAATGGGAAAAGACAACAATGCATATTCGACTTTAAAACTCAAAAAAGAAAATACAAGCATGACTTTGAGGTTTAATTTGTTTTATTTTCACTAAACAGTACGATCTGCTATGAACACTGTAATAGCTTCTTGCAAATATCTGACTGCTTTCTTAATAACTAAATGCAATACCTACACTTTTGTGTTCTTCTTCTCCCTCCCTGCTTTCTTCTCTCTCCCCTTTTCTTTTTCTTCGGTCTCCTTTCTCGAGTAGCAATTATGAAGGCCATGCAAAGCAAGTCAATAAGTGGGTTTATGTTAAATAGCATTAAATATTTATGCTATTTCCATGTTTCAGTATTGCTATTTCTTTATCAGGTGGTAAGTTTTAGCCTTCAGAGTTTTCAGCAGTAAAGAAATTTCTGTTCTGACATCTAAGGAAGAAAATCTCCTTACTTCTGAAGTATAGAAACATATTTAAGAGGTACTGCGAGAAGCAGACAGTATAAAAATCTTTTACATGTATGTGTAAGGTAACACAACATGAAGAAGACAGAAAGGGGTGGGATGGAAAATGAAAGAGAGAAGAAGATATTAAAACGACAGGGAATTGGGTGAAAAGACTCAAGGGGAAGAAAAATATGATGGTAATTTTTAAAAAGGGAAATAAAGCCTATGTACATAGGGAAAGCCTATGTATATAGAAGTGGGGGGTTGAGGGTGGGTGGGGGAATGGAAGAATGAAAATCAAATTTTGTCATATACTGGTACAAATTCTATTATGTGATATTATGCATGATCACTATATATATATACATGTTTGTGTATATATATGTATATATATATAAATTACCAAGATATATTCAAATAAAAAAATAAAAAAATAATCCCTTCCCATGAATTGTTTTGGTTATTTAAACATGGTTTAAGTACTTGCAGGTCTCAAATCTGGCTTCACATGTGAGAATTAAGTATTGAATTTGTTATTGTGCTGATCATTTCACTTTTTCTTCCTAAAGCATATTTTGCAATAACCTTAACAAAAGTCTTTACTTCTCAAAATTCTTGTATATATTTTGAGTCAACATGTACAGCAAATTGTTTTCAACATTTTCTACATCTGAATGTCATTCTCTGTGAATTCTCTGACTTTGTAATTTCCTTCTTTTCAAGATGTTCCCTCAGTTTATAACATCACAGAAACTACAACTCTCTCTATATATACATCCTGAAAATTGAAATCCACTGTTTAATAAATCTAGTGATTCCAATAACACTTAATTCTAGAGATAGGTTCCCAAGTGGTGCATATATTCAAAATCATCACCTCTTAGAGGGGAATCATGAATCTGAGATGTCCGATAGGGCCACCTGCAACATGCACAATGTGAACACCTAATGAGTTCTTTACTCTTTTTAATAGAAGAAGGATTATTTTGCCTCAGCTCCTCAGTAGGCACACATGCCCACTTTACATTCTATAATGTTGAACCTGGCAATCCTCTTCAGGGTCCCAATAGTCACTTAATATTAGGGAGAAGTGGCAGCAGGAATGCAGTTACTTTGTGCCCCGTTCCCTCTCCTGAGCAGATCATTGCCTGAGACTCATTTCACACTGGAAATCAATTTTAGATGCTTAAATTATATGTCAAGTAATAAATTCTAACTGTTAGGGAAGAGAAATTCCACCTTCGCATTTATTTCCATCTATAAATATGATCGTGCCAATTTGAAAAAAAAAATCCTACTTGTGTTGTCTTTGTTCTTTGAAAAAACAAACAAAATCCAAATTCATCAGTGGTAGTTAGAGACCTGACATGTTTAGTCGGGCTATAGTGTGGAAATGTGGTTCTTCACGTAAGAACTGGTACCCTAGCATAGCGTTGTCGGGACCAGCTCCGGATCGTCTTCATATTTTCTGAAACGCTTGTAGTAGGAAAAGATGTTCATAGGACTAAACAGGAATGAGATGTAATGCTGAGGGCAATGCTGAACTTGCCACAGTTGCCAATGAAGACAGTGTAGGACACTGGTCATTTGCCAATGTCGCTTTCTGGTTATTTTGATTAACAATGATGGTAATTTTGGGGCCACGGGTTTGGTTTAAAATAGACAACCACCCACCTTCCTTCCAGATGGGATGGCCTGAGAATGGGATGACCTCCACCCACTGGAGTCTTACGTCAGCCTCTCCCAGGGCCTGTCTTGGGACAAAACATTAGGGATTTTGAGAGAGAAAGGGGGATGTTGAAGAACACTAGCCCTTCCCTTGATGAGAGAGATTTGGGTAGCAGATTCTCTCTCACAAGCTTGCTCTCCACCACCCAAGGGAAAGGTACAATGTCTATTATTTTTCTCCTAAGAAACGTGAAGGATTGCAAATCATCTGTTTCTGTTTGTATATTATCAAAGATTTGGAACACTTACAGTTAGGAAATTTCAATTTAAAACATATAAATTCCCCCAAAATACAGAATAATTAAAGAAACACTTTTCTTCCACTTTACACCTGCTTCTTTTATTCCCTGAAATAATATTTTTTAAATAAAGTGTTCAGTAGAATATTTTACTTTATTTGCTCCTCAAATGTCTGAATTTTAGAATTTTCTCATGCAACTTTTATTTGTATCACAAAGGGAAAAAAAAACACTAGTTTGTGTCTTTCTATGATTCTAGAGTTCTATGTTCTGAATCAGTGCAAATCTTACTCTAAATAGAATCAGTTGATAATCATTTCTTGCTGCAATCATTTGAAGAACTATCTCTATACTCCATCTTTGCTATAATTACTTTTTTTTTTGGTGGCACTAAGGATTTAACCCAGTGCCCTCCCACTGAGTCCAGCCCTACTACTATTTTATGTGTATTCCTTTTCCTAAGGAGCTATACTGCAGAGACTGGGCTCTTGCAATTTTTACTTTTCAGCCTCCTGGAGTGCTGGGGTTACAGGTGTGCACCATCGCACTATTGTAATTTTTTTTTTTTTTGAGACAAGGTCTCGCTTTGTAGTTCAGCCTGGCACTGAGCTCACTATGTAGCCCAGGCAAGCCTGCAACTCAGCAATCCTCCTGTCTCTGCCTCCTGAGTGCTGGGATTACAGGCGTGAGCCACCACGCCCGGCACTGTGGTATGTGGTATTGATTGCTGGTGGGCGTGAGTCGCCATGCCCATCATTGTATGTGGTTTCCAGGGATTGAACTCAGGACCTTGTGCTTACAAGGCAGACGCTGGAACCACTGAGCTAACCCTCCAGCCCAGCACTATTGTAATCTTAAAGACCTGACTGAAAGCTTGCACTTGATCAATGAAAACAAATAGATATCCTAAAATAATCACTGTAATGTACTGAAGACTGGCAATTCAGTATGTTATTTAAAAGAAATTTTTCCTTAACTGTTCACAACATTTAACATGTTTGGTTAATTTTTGCTGAATGAGTTTATTTCAGTATTGTTCTAGAGGATTATTCATAAATGTGCCAAGGAATATCATAATTCACTGATAATCCATAAAAGAAGAGGATGATTTCCTCAAAAGAAATGTAAAGCATGCTGGAGACCACTGTCAGGCAATTACTTCTCACCTAAAAGCCACAAACCGATTCCATGATCTAGATACAGTGTGTGATGACAATTATCAAACGATTCTTTGCTGCTTAGTTTTTTTCATGTAGAATACATGTAAGACAAGGCAGCTGACTTTCTATACTGTATCGTTTTTTGAAAGAGTATGCTGTTATTTATTTTGCTACTCCATTTATGACACATACCTCCTAGCCTTTCTTTATATATACAAGTAAATAACATCTTTTTAAAAATAAGTTTTTCCTGTAGTAGGAATGGATAATTCATACCCTGAAAATTCAGTCAAGCAAGGAATCCACTAAGTTGCATTCTTTGTTTCACAGACTGGCAATTGTCTGTACCAATTTTATTTTAGTGTCCAAAAACGTGTATCACTATTGTATTTGTTACTTCCCTTTGGCCCCTGCCTGTTTTTTTTTTCCCTTCTCTTAATTGAGGGAAAACAATTTAGCATGAACTTGAGTGAACTAGATAGAGGCTGATGTAGTAAATTGCTTTAGGTGTCTAAAACATTTTATAGAAAAATTGAAGCCACGGCCCACACTAAACAAACACGTAGAGGGAATAGATTCATTATTTGCTTCACCTATGCACCAAAGGATATTTTCAGCAGCGTCTGCAGAGAGGTGGATTAACAAGGCTTGTTACGGTTAACAGGCGTTGTGTGTCTAATTCCAAGTATGCTGTTCCACAAGTTGTCACCTACACATTTGACTTACACTGACTCAAGACAAAGGATCTCGGAAAACTGCAAATGCTGCTAATTAACTTCCCCTCTTCCGTATTTTGTCATGCCTCCAAATATTCACTGTCGTCATGATTTCCGAACATAGTTTTTTGAATTTTAAATAAATTGTATTTATATAATCATTAATTTTTATAATTATTGTCATGCATTTTACTACTCTGCATATATCTATATATTATAAATTTACTGAGCAAGTAAGAGGGTGTATATGTTTTACAAAGTCTATTCCAATAATCCTTGGATTTTTGACTACTTTTTAAATTTCAACATTCTTTCTTCCCAGGGAGCAAGAGTAAATTCAAAAGAAGTGATCCATTCTGTAGTCTAAAGAAGCTACTGACCGTGATGGTTCAGAACAACAAATTGTCTGGGGGCCCGAAAGCATCTTCTGACACAGCTTCACTGACTCCCTTCGGTATATGATCTTACAGAGTGTGATATGTGTATAAGTCAGGATGTGTGTGTGTGTGTGTGTTTCTTCCATGCATACTATTTAAAGAGATAGCTTTATTTAAAAACCTAAAATTTATAAGAAAAATATTTCTACTTTTAAAGAATAAGAAATTACTATACTGACAGAAAAAAAGTCAAAGACTAGACATGTATTTTATGTAGTACATTTATTCTCATCACTTTCCAAACATTTTAAATTTCACTTTACAATTTGGAACAGATTTGATCAACTTGCTTTTAGTACTTTTCCACTGCAATGAAAATAAACAAATGGGTTTGATTTGCTACCAAATCTTGGAGATGCTGACTTCACTACAAAAGTTACTTACTGTCACGTCACACTCTTACAGAACAAAATAGTGTCTGGTTATCCGAAGTTTACAAGAAACCCTTGAGTCTGCCTCACATTCTTCATATAAATAACCCCCTTGTTTACTTTAAAGAAAAATTAAATAAAATTTATAAATGAACAAGTGAATAACAATAATTACTATGATGTATACTATAGTATCTTCAAAGTAGTTAATAAGAATGCAAGAAATATAAGCCAAAAATATTGTTTAATGAAAAGAACAGATGGGGCCAGAGATTTAGCTCAGTGATTCTGGCACCTGCCCAGCAAGCACAAGGTCCCTGGTTCAATCCCCAGTAACCACATACAATACCGGGTGTGATAATTCACACCCACCAGCAATCAGTACCACATACCACAGTGCTGGGCATGGTAGCTCACTCCTACAATCCTAGCACTCGGGAAGCAGAGGCAGGAGGATTGCTGTGAGGTTTGAAGCCAGCCAGGGCGACATAGTGAGCTCAGGGCCAGCCTGAACTAAAAAGAGAGACTCTGTCTCAAAAATAAGTAAATAAAGCCGGGCGTGGTGGCTCACGCCTGTAATCCCAGCACTCGGGAGGCAGAGACAGGAGGATTGTTGAGTTTGAGGCTTGCCTGGGCTACATAGTGAGCTCAGAGCCAACCTGAACTACAAAGCGAGAGCCTGTCTCAAAAAAAAAAAAAAAGTAAATAAAATAAATAAATGAATAAATAAATAAAATTAAAATTTCCAATGCTAAATCTTTTATAGACACATAAACCCTAAGGATAGCTGCTTCTGTTTATCAATAAATTGACTTCTATAAGTAAAACCAAAATAAATGTAATAGAAAAAAATATGCATTGCTAAAATAATTACAATTGCACGGAGAAGATGCATATAGTTTTTTAGCCAGCTATAATGGCATTTTTTCTCTTTTCCTTTTCCCCACACTGTGTTAGTCCATTTAGGTCATATAGTCGAATGGATTTCCTTTTGGCTGATTCATACATGCACATGATATACTTTTCCCATGACATCCCTTGCCCTGTTTTCCCCCTAGTTTCCCATTTCACATGTATGTCTGCATGGTATTAGTAGATAAAACCTTTGAAGGATTCCAAAAATAAATACATACATACATAAATAAATAAAACAATTAAAGAGATTGCATGGAATTGGACACCTATGATTAAACATTTTAAAAGAGCCGGGCGTGGTGGCTCATGCCTGTAATCCCAGCACTCAGGAGGCAGAGGCAGGAGGATTGCTGAGTTCGAGGCTTGCCTGAGCTACATAATGAGCACAGGGCCAGCCTGAACTACAAAGCGAGACCCTGTCTCAAAAAAAAAAAAAGTAAAAAATTTTAAAAGTAAAATGAATAAATTATTTCTAATTGTTTAAATAAAAGAAACAGCAACTCTTTATTTATTTATTTATTTATTTATTTATTTATTTATTTATTTATTTATTTATTTATTTATTTATTTATTTGAGACAGGGTCTCGCTTTGTAGTTCACGCTGGCCCTGAGCTCACTATGTAGCCCAAGCAAGCCTTGAACTCAGCAATCCTCCTGTCTCTGCCTCCCGAGTGCTGGGATGACAGGCGTGAACCACCGCTCCCAGCACTGTGGTATGTGGTGCTGATTGATTGCAGGTCGGCGTGAGCCACCATGCCCATCAATGTATGTGGTTACTGGGATCGAACTCAGGACCTTGCGCTTGCGAGGCAGGCGCCGGAACCACTGAGCTAAATCTCCGGCCCGAACCAGCAACTCTTATTAAAACTATTCTCAAATACTGAAAACAAACCGGACTGCACTTAAACGTAATCCTCTACTTTCATCTTTTCTTCCTTTAATTTCCTTACTGTGCTGTACTTACCCAGAGGTAAATAGCTGTGCTATGAATAGAAATCCCGGGAGACTCTAATGGAAACAGTATCTGCCTACATCCCTCCCCCACACCCATCAGAAGACATTTCGGATTCATTGACTCCATCTGCTACACGACAACACTTCCAATTTTGTCTATACTGTGCTAAGTGCCATCTCTTCACAGGTAGTATCTGTGGCACATCAGTTTCCACCGCCCACAGATAAATCTACTTCGGTGAGCTATGTTGTGTCCAAATATCATATAAAAATTCTCTGAGTATTTGGTAATAGTCGACTCCTCCCTTTCCTGACCTCCTGATTTATAGTCCCTGTCGGCCGCCTTTTTTGGAAGCAACTTTTCTCGTCTCATTTAATTTAGAAGAACAAAAGATTTGTTATCTAAAGAAAATTCTACCCAAATATTAAGAGAAGCAAGTAGAGACAAGTAAGATGATAGAAATAAAGCACTAAGAGAACAAAGAGAAACATCACTCTTACCTCATCCAAATTGATATAAATATAAAATTGATTAAAACTGATATAGATAGACAATTATTACCTCAGTATAGTGAGAGATTCTAAATTCTGGTAAAACCACAGAGTCATTCCTCTCCTTTTGAAACAATGAAATTTATGAAAAAAGAAAGTCCTCTGTCTATCCGCTCTTCAAATATTTCCTGGCTAACACTAGGGGATTTTATACATTTCTCTTCAAACCTCAGGGTATAGAAAAAATATTAACACATGGGAAGCAAGAGAAACACTTCATTACTAAATTGTGTGTTTAAATAAATACTAGTATTCAGCAGGGCAAGGATGTGTTTTTTTTTTTTTTTTTCAATTTTTCTGCCACTCTAAAGAAGTCAGGACTTGAACACTCTGAACCACTTTATCCTTCATTGGCAGTTACTAGTTTGTGTGTTTCAGGGGGAAAAAAAGTACATATTACTGGTCCATGGAATGGAACTATGGAGAGAATGACGAGAAATCACAACCTCAAAACATGATGAAAAAGTTTAAACTAATTCTACTCTAGGTTGTTTTCAGGACCTCAATAATCTACTAAATATGCAGATCTGAGATACATTATTATTTTCACTGCTTCCAATTTAACATTTAAAAAAAATTATATCTTTATTGGTACATTGTATATATACATCAGGATCACACTCAATGTTGGGAATTTGTACCAGTATATGACACAATTTGATTCTCATTTTTTACCATTCCCCTACCCACCCCACAACCTCTCACCCTCTAAATACATAAGCTTTGTTTCCCTTTTTTATTACCATGTTTTTTTTCTTACACGTCATTGCTCAATCCTCCACCACATTTCCCTATGAGTATTTTCTATTTCACAATATCCATTATATATTCCAGAACTCACTAATATCTTCAGTTCCTCATACCAGAGAACAGATATGATATTTACACTAATACCTTAAAGAAAGCACTATGTGTTCAGAACTCAGAGTGACTCAGTATCAGCTCACTAATTTCACAAGCAGACCTTGCTATGAAGGTCTCTCTTGGAGGTGTGCACAGTACAGGCCCGGACATGCAGAGGCCTGTGGACAAGAGGCAGGCAGCCTGGATGGTAGGAGGATATAACATGAGTTAACCAATTTGCAGGGCTGGTGCTTAGAACTGTACTGAAGTTGTGTGGGGGATGGGTCAGGAAAGCTTTAGATTTTCATAGGAGTGAGTTTAACTGTGAATGGCAAAGACAGAAGATTGAGTTGTCAGGAGACGCATATGAAAAAAAATCTTGATTGAACTAGAAATGTAACCTCCACCAATATAGGAGATGTGTGTCACAGAAAATAATGTCATATATTTCAAGTGTTAAAATGTGGGTGAAATTCTAGACTTTTTCCATATGGTCATGAGTACCATAAGTGGAGGATAACAATATAATACAATTTTGTTCAATTTTTGAAGAAACAAAGTTTTCCATATGACTAAGCCTCACAGTGTACAAATCACTTCTGAAAAGGCAAACGGTCATGTCAGGAAGTATCCAACATGTCATAGGAAAAGAGCATAAACATCAGTTCATCAGCATGCATGATGTTCTTGAACCTCTAAATTAAATTCTCCATAAAAGCAAGACCAAAAATTGTAAAGTTGTGTGAAGCTAAGTTTGGCTATTTACAGAAAATGGCAGTCCCACCAAATTCCCCTGTTTTTCAGAGGTGTTATCACACATTTTTGGAAAAGTCCTATCCTCACATTGATTGTATATTGGTCAAAAGCTTGCATTACTAGAAACAACAACAATAAAACCATGAAAATAAAAAGTCATCTGGATTACCAGATTTTAGCAATTTATATAATTTCCATTTAGGAAATATCACTGAGTGCACAGGTAACAGGTTATCTGTCTTTCTGTCAGTCATATATCTGACTTTTTGTACAATATGTGCACTTATGCCATCCAAGCTTACTTAAATTGAGATGTAAAGAGATAGCTATTTGCAAACTTTATTAGCTGTGCTTGGTAATTAACCTAAACACAACATACAAAATCACAGTTCATTTTCTAACAAAAAGTAGCACTGGGGGGGTCAAATAAAATGAGAGTGATAATACTTTTGTACCCAAGAACTG
>PVIC010010386.1:0-43493 GCA_004025085.1 Thryonomys swinderianus | reverse complement strand
CTGACTTCAGACTCAGAGATCTTCCGCTATCACAGCCGCCCAAAGAGATCTTGATCCCCACACAAACAGCTTCCACTCCAGCTCACGGTCACTCCCTCTCTGAGGCCCTCACCATGGCCCTCGCTGTCTCCTCACTGCACCTGCCCGTCTTCCACCACTGAACTGTGAGCCCCTGGAGAAAAGGCCTGGCCATCACTGGCTTGCTGGCACCATTGCCTTGCTGACAGCGCGTGGCAAAGAAAAAGTGCTCAGCAAACATTTTCACAGGTGGCTGAATGCTAGACACGGCTCCTCACTTCTCTAAGACGTGAGGAATGACTTGACACTCTCCTCTTTCAAGCAGACTCAGGTTCCCTCTTCCAGCTTCCACAGCCCCAGGGCTAATGTGTGGTGTTTCCACAGCCTGTTGTTCAAGTTGAGCATCCAGATCCAAAAATCCAAATCTGAAACGCTCCAAAATCTGAAGTATTTTTAGTGCCAATATGATACCACATGTAGAAAATTCCATATGAAATTCTGCTTCATGCACAAAATTAAAAACACGTCTAAAACTTCAGTTTATGTGTATATGGTGTTCATGTGACATAAATGAGTTCATGTTTAGACTCGAGTCCCTTCCCTCAAATATCTCATTATGTGACACAAATATTCCAAAACCAAAACAAAACCAAAACAAAACAAAACAAAACAAAAACCTGAAACCCAAACACTTCCGGTTCCCAGCATTTCCGATAAGCAACCCCCACCCTTAACCACAGGTTTTCCTCCCCTCACCAGATCCTAGCCTTCTCAGAAACCGACCTCAGTCAGCTTTCCAGTAAGTATGAGACGAATGAAGAAATGAAGGAATACGTCCCATTTACACTGTTCAGACAACTGTGCCCATCAGATTTGGAGAACAGCTGTGAGAATAAGGCAGGGAAGGTTTTGGGGTGAGGAGCGAGCCTAAGAGGTGTACGGCAAGGGAACCGATTTTCAACAGCCTCGCACCTCTGAAGTGATGTGGAAAAGAAACAGGAGACTGGGGGGCTGTTGTGTGAACACAGCCAGACAGAGAGGCCACTTCGGTCAGGCTGTCCCTGGAGATGTCACCGAGCTCTCGAGAGCCAGCTGCGCACTGCGCGCCTTCAGCAGACCACAGCAGGGATCAGTCACCACCGCCAATCAGACACTGGAAGCTTAAAATGCAGGCTCCCTGGAGGAGGCCAGGGCTTCTTCCAGAGCTGTCCAGGGCCGGCTGCTCTGCCATCAAAGCTGAAAAGCGCTCAAGGTGGCAGAGGATGGAAGAGGGTTTCGTGGAAAGAACCGGACGGCAAACAAGTCAGGCATGAGAAGCTATACAGTCTTGGTGCGATTACTCAACACTGGCCAAGCAGCATAACAACAGCCACAAGATACATACACAGAAGGGGTGTGGCTGTGCTCCAAGAAAGCTGTTTGCAGCAGCAGCCAGCCTGCAGCTTTGGCCGAGTCTGTGAACTGCTCTAAGCTGATGGACTGTTGCCCAATGGAAACGGTAGTGCCAGCCGGGTGTCCCTTATTCAGAATGCTACCCTCAAAGTGTTCCGGGTTTTTGCAGACAGTAGAGTATTTATTTCCACAGATAATAAGATACCTCAGGGATAGGAGCCAAGAGCAAACATGAAATCCATTCACATTCATATACACCTTAGACTCATCCCCTCAGGGTGATGCCAGCATTTAGACAGCAACCTATTACCTAAGGTCAGGTACAGAATTTTCCACTTGTGGCATCATGAAAGCCAGAACATTTCCAGTTCTACAGCATTTCTGATTTGGGCTTTTCAGGTTAGGGCTGCTCGACCCACAGTCTTGAAAACAAGTATGCCTTCTGGGCCTGCGGGGCCTTTTATTTCTACTGCAGGCAGAACTCCGTACTCACTGAAGTTTACCAGGCAGCCGTACTCACCTCTTCCAGTCGAGGACTTCAGAGAAGGGCAGAATGTAGGAGTCTGCGATGACAACCGGGACACAGCCAGCCTGCAGCACATCGCTCAGCACGGCCTGGCCCAGCCGAGCTCCACGCAGCACCACGCAGAAAGTCGCCTCCTGCGGGAACACAGCAAAGGCTGCGGGCTACACCCAGCACTGCTGAGCACTCATGGGCATCCCTGCAGGCCCTGAATTCCTGAGGCATCAAGCCACACAACGCTGAGGCATGCTGATCCGAAAAGGCCAAAAAGCCAACAGTTCCCACCTGCAGGACGCGAAAAGTACATGCTCACAGGATGGTCTTCCTTCCGCGCCGGCCCGCAGGCAGGGCACGGTCGCCAGGGGGCACAGCCTACCTCAGCACGCCTTGGGAATGTGGTGCTCCCCACAGGACCCGCTAAAGGGAGGCACCGAGTCTCTGTTCACCCTTCCACCCCCACAGTGTCTGGAAGAGGCCCACAGAAGATGCCCGTTGAAGGAATGCAACACCTTTTAAAAGACCTTCAGGAAGATGTGGTCTCCCTAGAAACAATGAATCTAATGAAAGCAAAAATCTCAATCTCTTCGCTGCCCACTCCCTAAACCTTATCAATGGGGACGCTTGAAAAAACAAGAGACATGTGGAGAAAGTAGTGAGGGATGAACCTGATCCTTCAGCACTGCTTCTCCTAGCTTCTGCCTTCTCAAGGGGGGAGGGGAGCATGGTCTGACTTTTAAAGTTACACAAATGGCAAGTTCAGAAAAATGATACTGAAAATCAGTATCATGCCATCCTTGGGGATTTAGCAGAAAAGAAGAGAACCCCCAGGGTGCCCAGGGTACAGGTGACAACGCAGCCTGAGCTGCAGGATTGGCGGCCAGATGCGGACACACGTGCTGATAACCACTCTTCCTGTCTAGACAAAGGTTGCCATAAATATCCTGCTCACACCGGCCGTTATCAGCCAGACATTCCAAGGCAGAAGCAGCACTTCTCAAGAAGGTATTTTAATAATCTCAGTATGGGCCAGGCCCCTGGTAGTCTCCTGGAACTAACCTGGTCTTCACTTGAAAGACTTCAGACACAGCTCAGATTCCCCTGGCCTGGCCCACACACCCCGTCACTGTCCCACAGCTGCCGGCACAACCGCCGCCTCGCCTTTGATTAGAGGGCGCTGCTGGTTTAAGGACGTCTACAGTATAGAGATGCTACGGGTAGCAAACCACCAAAGCCAACAGAATAAAAACAATGCCAAGGCTCACCCACTCCCGGGGAAAGCTGGTGAAACACAGTCCAGAGACGCAATTGCCACCTTGAAGGAAGATAGTTTTCTGACCTGGCCATGAGCACAAGACTCAGAGAAAATATAAAATCTGTAGGCTGTGTCTCTACGGCTTGCTGTCCACTTACCCGATTTGCATCTCTGGAGTATAATGGTGTGTGAAAAGAGTATCAGCTTGCATAGACCATGCCGCTTCCCACCGTATGCCAGGTACCCGAGCGCCCAAAGGAGACGTGCCCAGCGGAGCGCACCATGACATTCCCTGTCCTCTGGGGTGCTGCACAGAAGCAACTCCTAGTGTCGGGGTCGACTCTGCCTGGTGGCAGCAGCCCCTGTGCAGCCCGAGAGGGGTGGTGGAAGACACTCACCTGCAGCACCTGGGGGTAATCGAAGACCTGATGCTTGTGGCAGCGCTTGCGGACGGAAAGGACGCCCTCCGAGAGGTTGGTGCACTTATCCAGGACCAGCACGGCTTGCCCGTGTTTGGCCTGCAGGGCTTCGAGCTCCTCTCTGTACTCGGGATGGATGGCCATCTGCGAGGACAGGAGGAGGTATCGCCGGGGACTGCGGAGGAGGAGAAAAGGTGACGCTGGCAACCACAGCCCCGGGTCACCAAGGTTAGATGCTCACTGACACTGAACTACACTGCGCGCTCCTGGCCGCTCGTCTTCCTTCTGGCACTGACACGGACTCTTGGTCTCTCCCCACAGCCCTGCGCCTCCGGAGCAGCTCTCTAAGAAGGTAGGAGGGACCATGACAAGATGAGGCACTGGATGCCACTGCTGGCCAGTCCCACAGTGGGCACCATCTCCTCTGTCCTATGTGTCTATTTATGCAGGAGAAAGATTCAGTCCAAGCCCACAGCCAAGCAGGAAAACTGCCTCACCGGTGAAGGTTCCTGGAGAATGAAATGGCCCGCTGTGCGGTGGGGTTTTCACTACCTAGCAGGAAACTTTACTAGAAGACACAGTGAGAAGCTCCCCACTGGGGTACAGGGGGTGATGAGGGAGACCAGGTGAGGTTAAGAGGGTGTGTGGGCAGCCGCAAGGGTGCCCAGGTTCTGGAGGGTGAGGGTGACAGTCCCATCTCCCCAGGACTGGAACCCACCAGTACGAAGAGGGGAACAGAATGTAGGGCCGCAAGGGATGATGGGAGCTGGAGAAAGAAGCTCCCAGCATGCAAAGGGAGAAAAGCGGGGTGCCCTGCATGTTGGCTGAAACTGGCCATATTAAAACGGCCTGGTTTCCAATACGCACGCAGGGAGACAGAGACATTCCTCATACACAGGTTAAGAAATGAATACAGATGTTCAGGTGTGGTGCTCAAAGGAACCGCAGCAAAGAAAGACTCTGAGTTCGATGTCATGGAGAAGAAACCAGCTCCAAATTCCAGGGACAAAACTTCCTGGTTCCCCCTCTGCCAGGGCTAAGGACGAGTCAGCAGAGACAGGAGTCGGGAGCAGGAACGTAAGTGGGGTCCCCAGACTGCACCCGGCCCTCTGCCCTGACCCCATGCCTGGCAGAATATGCTCATTTTAGCTTTAAGCAAACACAGTCTTAAGGTGGATTTGTTTTCCTTTTGAAGAATAAAATTATCAGCTATAACTTTCATGTTTTCCTCCCAGGAGCCTGGTATCCTAAAGGAAAATCACGCTGAGAACTGAAGAGTCTCCCTCAATAGTTATCGCTGTAAACTCCCAATTTAGTTCCTGTTAGGAGGAAAATGACAAGAATTCTAGCATGGGCCAACACAGCTATGAGAAGAGGCTATCAATAGTAACAATCCTCAGCTTCCCATTGAAAAACTACTGAGAGATTTAAAATGAAAATAAAAACAGAGCTCTCCCTACTCTGGGTAGCCCTCAGGAGATGTGAGAATTCCTTAAAGAGCAACTCTCACGAAGAGCAGGGAACCAACCTGAGGCCAGAAGGCTGCCCACCCTGCCCTCCCCCCGTCCAAGAGGGGCCGGCTCTACCTCTCCGGGTTGTTGCTGTGGTGGGTTGGGGAGTGCAGGGGATGAATGTTCTGTTTTATATGTAACACGCCATTCAAGGCCCAAATCCAGACAGATAGGGATATGGGACACAGCGAGCACAGGCCAAGCGGACAGTGATCATGAATGCCAGAGGGAGAGGGTCCTTTTCAGTGGCCCTCACCTTTCCCAGGCTTCTGCTGAAGATATGCTGGTTTCTTGCCAGAACTTTAGAAATTAACTGAAACCCTGGGCAATCTGATGAAAGATCTCAGATTCAGTATTATACATAGAGAGATCTAATTCCTAGAGATCACCACCCATGTAGTAGTTTACATCTCCCATATTGATTATTTAATGGTGATCTTTAATTGTTGAAAGTAGTTTGTTCTTATGAAGTAACTAGTTTACAGAACTTCAAGGAAAAAAAAAAGAGTAAGACAATGTTTTATCACATGGTTTAAGTAAATGCTCCCAGACGTGGCAAGAAAGGAGTAAAATTTTCTACTTATTATTTACACTCAGGCTACATAAATATGCCACGTTAAGATTCTCAGCACATGGTAGAAATCTGTAGCGCCCCCAGTTGGTTCAAACGTGTCCTTTCTCAGAACAGGACACTGACATCCATCCATCCATCTAGGGATTCTCCGTAAGAGTTATTTTGGAATAAAAAAAAAAGGATTATTCTTTAATTGTTTAGATGATAATAAAATAACAATATAGGCATAGTTTTCCTCATATTTCATGAAGAAGTTTTTTTGCTTTAATTCACTGCCTGCCATGGTTTAAATGTGCCCACCAAAACTCATGATGAAATTTAATCTCCATCATGAGATATTAAGAAGGGGAACACTTTATGCCACTCTAGTATTATTTGGAGATAGGAACCTAGGAGATAGATTATGGATAAATGAAGCCCTAAAAGAGGAATCCAAACGCAGTAGGGTTGTGGCTTTCCAAGAAGCAGAGGTGATTATGACAGCAGCCATTCTTTCTGGAGTAAGATGGAATTTCAGCGTTGTTCTCATCTATATCTCTCAAATGACCAGTGATGTTGAACATTTTTTTCATGTTTCTTCACTATCTTTACTTCTTCATCTGAAAAATGTCTGTTCATTTCAGATGCCTGTTTTTAAATTGGGTCTTTAAATTTGGGGGGACTGATTTAAGTTCTTTATATATTCTAGATGGAAGTCCTTTGTCTGAGAAGCAGCTGATGAAATATTTTTTCCAACTTGTAGGTTGTCTTTTCCTCAAATCAACAACAAATGCTGATAGGGATGTGGGGAAAAAGGAACCCTTCTCCACAGTTAGTGAGAATGTAGACTGGTATACCCATTGTGGAGATCAGTGTGGAGATTCCTCAAAAAACTAGGATTAGATGGGCCGGAGACTTAGCTCAGTGGTTCTGGTGCCTGCCTCGCAAGCACAAGGTCCTGAGTTCAATCCCCGGTAACCACATACAATGCTGGGCGTGGTGACTCACGCCACCAGCAATCAATACCACATACCACAGTGCCGAGCGTGGTGGCTCATGCCTGTCATCCCAGCACTTGGGAAATAGAGACAGGAGGATTGCTGAGTTCGCGGCGGCTTGCCTGGGCTACATAGTGAGCTCAGGGCCAGCCTGAACTACAAAGCAAGACCCTGTCTCAAAAAAAAAAAAAAAACTAGGACTAGAAGTCCCATTTGACTCTGGTATTTCCTTGCTAGGTATATACACAAAAGAATTAAAAGCATCACACCAGATTAACATATGTGTACTCATTTTTATAGCAATACAGTTTTTAATAGCTAAATCTTGCAAACGGTCTAAATGCCTATCAACTGGAAACTGGATAAAGATGTGGGTTTTTAAAAAAATAAAATGGAGTATTACTCAGCCATAAAGAATGATAAACGTGAGTCATTTATACTCAAATGGCTGTACCTTAAGGACATACTCATAAGTGAAATAAATAGGAGTCAGATGTATAAATACCATATCATTTCTCTAGTATGAAAAACTAAAGGTGTAAATGAGGCCCAGAATGACAGATATTATGAAATAAGAAGAAAATGTTCAAAGGGAAAAGGTGTGGTGGGGAGGTAAGGGGAAAATATAGAAGGGAAAGGTACAAGTACAGATTTTTATTGTTGAATGTGATAACAATATTTATGTAAAATGGACCAATAAACTCAATTACATTAAAAAAAAAAAAAGGAAGAAGAACCAGAGGCACTATGAGCAAGGTCACTCTGGCTGCGTAGTACCCTCACAGCCCTGGGGCTCTGCAGACTCCCAGCCAGGCCACAGGACCCCTCCGTGTGGGAGCACCTCATCTTGGGCTTCCCACTATTCAATACTCTAAGCCAGGTAAACCCTTCCTCTTTATAAGTCAATCCATACTACTCAGTCGCATTACAAAGCAACAAGCAAGTCTGCATTCAGTGGCTCATGAGGAAGGGGAAACTGACTCTGTAAATCACAGAAAGCGAGGAGAGGAGAGGAGGCAACGGGTAGGCAGTGGGCTCTCTGTAAAAAAGTGTTTAAGTTTTGCTGTCTGCTTGGACATTTTCATGACAAACGTCAGGGAGAATGTGAATCACGTATCTGCACCAGATGAAGATAAATGATGTCATAATGTGCTACATAAAGGGAAGCGTCCTGGAGGTTCAAACAGAAAACGGGAGAGAAATGTTATTACTATCACTCAGTGTGCAGTCTCACAGGCTTGCCAAACCAACAGACCTGTACGCTACTTCCACGTTCACCTTGACAGAGGGGATTCCACTTCAGAGAAACACCTTCATCTATCACCTCAAATTATATTAACTTATTAATTTCATTACTGGTTTCGTAGATATGCCAGTATTTACTTTGTCCATCTTAGTTTTGTATTTGAATAAACACAAGGAGTTTAGACTTTTTTTTTTTTTTTTGAGACAGGGTCTCGCTTTGTAGTTCAGGCTGGCCCTGAGCTCACTATGGTGCCCAGGCAAGCCTCGAACTCAGCAATCCGCCTGTCTCTGCCTCCCGAGTGCTGGGATTACAGGCGTGAGCCACCACGTCGGGCACTGTGGTATGCGGTGTTGACTGTCGGTGGGCATGTCTCCACGCCCAGCATTATATGTGGTTACCGGGGATCGAACTCAGGGTCTTGCGCTTGCGAGGCAGGCGCCAGAACCACTGAGCTAACCCTCCGGCCCCTAGACTTTTTGTTTTTATTTATTTAAATTATAGCATCAGAAAAATAACCGAAATGCGAGGGACCTTGAGTAGCCTGTCAAACCATGCAAAAGTCACAATGATAGAGGACTCACATTTACCTATTTCAAAACTTAGGACAAAGCTACAGCAATCAAGCCAGCATGAGGACTAGCATAAGGACAGACCAAGATTAGGACTGAGAATCTAGAAATAAACTCTCATATTTATGGCCAGTTGATCTTTGACAAGCATACCAAGACTACAGAATACGCTTGTCAATAAGTGGTGTTGAGAAACTGGATATTCACAAAAAGAAGAATGAAGTTGGACCTCAGAGCACAAAAATTAACAAAGGGCTAGGGAGGTGTCTCAGTGGTACAGAACTTACCTACCAGATACAACCCTGAGCTCTAAAGCCCAGCACTAGAAAGACAAAAACACAAATAGACCTCAAAACGAATGAATCACAAACCTAAACCCAAGAGCTAATACTTAAAACTCTTAGAAGAAAACATAAGTGTAGATCATACAGTTCTTTACACTTAGGCTACAGAAATACGGTAAACCTTATTAAATATGGTAAGCTTTATTAAAACCTTATTAATATGGTATCCTAAATATTAATATTACACCAAAATACAGGTAATCAAAGGAAAAGTAGCTAAGTTAGATTCTATCAAAAGCAGGAAATTTTCTGATTCAAAAGACACTAATGAGAAAGTGAGAAAAAAACCTCAGAGTGGGAGACAGTATTTGCAAATCTAATATGGCTCAGTATCTGGAATACAAAAGAAATCCTACAAGATGTGTAAATATCATATATTTTCTCTGGTATAAGAAACTGAAGTTATAAATGTGCTCTAGAATGCATGATTAACATTGTGAAATAGTAAATATTCAAAGCATAGTGGGGTTTAGGGGTAAATAATGAAGAAAGAAAAAACTTAATTGTACAAAAACAGTAAATAATGCTTGTGTATATAGGTGCAGGGGGAAGGTAGGGTGGGTAGGGTAGGGGGAAAAATGAGAATTAAGTTGTGTCATGTACTGGTACAAATTCTCAATGTGGAGTATAATTGTGATGTGTATATATAATGTACCAATAAAATGTACCAATAAAAAAAATTTTTTTTAAAAGTCCTACAGTCTTACAGTAAGATGATGACTCAGTTTGAAATAGGCAGGTACAGGATCTAAGTAGACATTTGTCCATAGCAGGTATACAGACAGCCAATGAACACAGGAGAAGGCGCTCAACACCGTTAGCTATAGGAAATCAGACTGGAGCCACAATGAGATGTTTCTTCACACCTTTGGGGAAGGTAAGACTCGAAGTCCAGACAACAGCTAGCACTGGCAGAGATGCGGAGAAACTGGAAACCAGGCACACACATTGGTAGGAAGACACAATGATGCAACCCTGCTGGAAAACGATCCAGCATCTCCTCAGAAAGTAAAATGTGGAGCAAACCTATGGGCTAGCGACTTTGCTCCTAGAAATGATCCAAGAAAACTGAAAACAAGGGGGCTGGAGGGTTAGCTCAGTGGTTCCGGTGCCTGCCTCGCAAGCGCAAGGTCCTGAGTTTGATCACCGGTTACCACATATAATGCTGGGCGTGGAGACACGCCCACCAACAATCAACACCGCATACCACAATGCCAGACGTGGTGGCTCACGCCTGTAATCCCAGCACTCACGAGGCAGAGACAAGAGGATTGCTGAGTTCGCGGCGGCTTGCCTGGGCACCATAGTGAGCTCAGGGCCAGCCTGAACTACAAAGCGAGACCATGTCTCAAAAAAAACTGAAAACAAGGCTTACAGAAAAACTTCTGTACACAAGTGTTCACAGCAGCATTATGCATAATAGCTAAAAACTGGCAATAACCCGAGTCCAATCAACTGAGGAACATATGAACAAAACTCAAGTGCTGATTCCATACTACAATATGGATAAACCTGAAAACACTATGTTAAGTGGAACAAGACAAGCAGGAACTATCAGTATGATGGCATTTACATAAGATGTCTGGAATAGGTAGAAAATAGAGCAACGACTATTGCTAGGGGCAGTGATGAGACAGGCCTGCTACAGAGTACAGACTCTATTCAGTACAGAGATGGCAATGCTCTACAGTTAGCAGTATTGGCAACAGTTGCACAACTTTTTGAGTACACAAGGAGATAGACATTATACACTTTTAAAGAGTGAATTTATGGTACCCAAATTAATTTCATTTTTAAGATAATAAATTAAGTCAATTCTGGGAGTTCATGAAAGGAAAAGAATCCAGGAAGATGATCTAGCCACAAGTTCATGAACCATTCAGGCTTCCTTTGCACTTCCCGAGGGTGGAGGGAAGAATGTCTCAAGCTGACCTGGACTTTGTACATTGTCTCAAATAATTAATGGCTGCAGGGAATTTCAGACTTTGGCCCAGGCCACATGACGAAACACACACGTCAGAGAAGGATCTCTTCTTCAGGACAGGTTTTCTTGTGTCTCAGCATCCATGAAAGTTTCTGAGGGCAGGTCTGGCACAGTCAGAGGATGGTTCTAACGGCTTTCAAGTAAAATGTTTCCTGAGACCCAGTTCTATCACCTAAATGTGTGACTAGGTTTCAATCTCACCTGGTGTGACTTTTTAGTGTTGCAATTTCGGTCACATTCATATCAGGGGATTTCTCTTATAAGTAAGGATGCTTTACTACCACTAGGCTTGTTTAAAGCTCACCGAGTTCTCACCATGAAATAGCAGAATTTTAAACAGACTACAGCAAAAAAGGTCGACAAAAGGCACACCCTATCCAGGCTCTCAGCCCTTTTCACTTATCCCACATATTAAAGTAGGAGCCAAGTATGTGCCAGACACATTAGAGAAGTTAAAAAGCAGACCCAAGAAATAAAATAAAATAAAACAAAATGCAGAACTGGCCTCTGCTTCAACATATGGACAAAAGCCAAAGTCCAGGGACGGCAGGCGAGCGCAGGATGAACGTCTGCTGGGAGAAGGCCAGGCCCGTGGGAGGGACCCCCTGGGGCAAACAGAGCACCCAACCTGCCCGAGTAAGTGGTCGACCCGAAACCTAAATTATAAGCAGGACATCGGGCTGACAGAGAGAAGGAAAAGGGTTTCCGCGCAAGGGGGAAAGTGAACATCGCGAAGAGCAAAGCCTCTTCTCTGGGCCGAAAGGAAAAGTCCTGAGGATGGCCTAGAGACAGACACAGGGTGTGGCCCTGTGCAGGCGGAGAGCCTGACCACACCCATCAGCAGAGGAGGCCATGCCAGCCTGGGGGAGCCAGAGGAGAGGTGGCAACACCAAACAGCACACGGTGCAGGAGTCCAGCGGCCAGGCATGAGGCAGGGCCGGGAGAGGGCAGACAGGTCTGAGGAGTAATTCTCACAGACTTCTGACCTTGTGCAGGAAGTGAAAGAGCATGGAGTTAACGGTCCCACAGATCCC
This sequence comes from Thryonomys swinderianus, assembly GCA_004025085.1. Classification (NCBI taxonomy): domain Eukaryota; kingdom Metazoa; phylum Chordata; class Mammalia; order Rodentia; family Thryonomyidae; genus Thryonomys; species Thryonomys swinderianus. Next base: position 31,650 of record PVIC010010386.1, on the reverse strand, counting down.
AGTCAGAAAAACCTGGTAACCAGCCCTGGGAGTTTAGAGACACAGAAGGCTGTAGGGAGAACAGGCCCAGGGTGGGACAGGCGGGACCCTGAAGGACACTGGCCTGAAATCCAGGCCCACCATGCTAAGCAGCCCTGGCATCCCGCAGGCTCTGGAGAGCAGCTGGCTGTGCCGGAGGCGCCTTACCCTGGTCCCTTCTCCGGAAGAGTCACCTCAGCGGACAGCGGGCTGTAGACAGGAATGCTGACATCGTAGCCTTGCCGGTAGGTCCACGTGGAAAAGCCCCCACCAGCCAGGAGCGCCCTGAAAGCAAAGGATTTCACGCGATGGTGAGAAAGACATAAGGTCTTCACCCGCCCAGCTCTGTGGAAAGGGACCGGAGTGAAAGTCTTCATAGTGACACCAGTGGTGCTGGGTCACTGTTTTCTGAGATGACAGGGTGTCTGACAATCACAGCGCATCTCCCCCAGGTCAGAGCTGCCAGGTCCCACGACCACCAGCTCTCCCCCAGCGTCCTAAAGTCTTCCCCACTTTCCATTTCTTCTAACACACGAGAGCCGGGGGGACGCGAGGTACAGGCCCTCTGCTACCTCATTCCGATTCCACCCGCCACTCCGAAAAGTTGCGCTTTCTTCTTAACTGTATTAGCAGCATCAGAAACACCCACAGGTCTGCACAGGAGGACTGGCCTTGCCCACCCTCTGCCTGGACTCTGGGGACAACAGGCACATATGCAGAGGGGACCGGAAAGCACCACGTCTCACACAGCATGTGCCCGGCCTCGCTGCTAGCCCTGCCCAGGCATTCTTCCGTCACCCTGGGGGCTCACTTCAGTTAACCAGTTTCCTGTCCGGGAAGCAGAGTCCACAACTGGACCTTCGAGCTTCTCTTGCCGTGTGCGTGGACTCACTCTGACACTCCTTCCTCAGAGAGCGGAGACCACACCGTTCTACTGGATCTGGCGAACAGTACGGTGACACTTCATCAGAGATATGTCTCACTGTCATCCTGTACCGGAGGCCCTGGACGCACTGAAATCGCTTTCTGGGGCAGTTCCACCAGCTGCGCACTCGTCCTCTAAGCCACAGTGTCTCAAATGAGGAACCGCAATTTCAGGAGAGGCTATAATCCTCTCCTGGCCCAGATGACAAAGTTGGTTGCCTCCCAACAGGACCAGTTTCGGTTCAGAGATGTCCAAACGACCCCCGTGTACGCTTCCTGAAGCCCAGGACGGGCAAGAAAGGCATTGTGCAGGCTGCAGGTGTGTCCCTTCCAGTCTGGCCTCAGCATCATTGTACCATCTGCAGCCGATTAGCAGGGACCCGGGTGGGCAAGCAGACCCCGAGGGCCTGTCCGGAATGACCAGGCTCCTCCACCCCGGCCCAGGGGGAGCCGGGAGTGAGCACGGAGGGAAAAAAGCAGCGTGCTACCCACCAGCCCCGCAGTTCCTTTCTTCTCCTGTCCCCACGGGGACATCTGGTATCTCTATGACCTCAGAAGCCCCCCCCCCCACCGCAGATGGTCTTCAGCTTGGCGCTGTGGCCTCTCGGGCAGGGCGTTCCCAGCAGAGCAAAGAGAGTAAGCGCCCCTCACTTTACACTGCACGTGTTTCACGCTGACTGTTAATTTCTGAGTGGCACACTCTGTTTTCCCATTCTGGATCCTGAAATCAGAAATCTGTTCCAAGGATACGGGAGACCAGACAGAGAACCCATGGTGGAAAAAGTGTTAGTGTGATGATCTGACTCACGGGAGGCAGCACACTGGGCAGCGGAAGCCTTCTCCAGCCCCAGAGCACTCTGGGACCTCCTGACTCTTGGACAGCTGCTGCTGAGGCTTTTTTTTTTTTGAGACAAGGTCTCGTTTCGTAGTTCAGGCTGGCCCTGAGCTCACTACATAGCCCAGGCAAGCCTCGAACTCAGCAATCCTCCTGTCTTTGCCTCCCGAGTGCTGGGATGAAGGCGTGAGCCACCCACCACGCCTGGCACTGTGGTGTGTGGTATTGATTGCTGGTGGGCGTGAGTCACGGCGCCCAGCATGGTAGGTGATCACCGGGACCGAACTCAAGACCTTTCGCTTGCGAGGTAGGCACCAGAACCACTGAGCTAAATCTCTGGCCCACTGAGGCTTCTTTCCAGTCTGTGCCACCCAGTTCTGCCTGTGCCAGTCTCCCACAGATTTCTGTTTTCCCAGCGTCTGGGTGTTCTCCGTGCCCAGGGATGGCAAGCCTGCGAGTTGATTGTTTGCCCTCCATTAAGCTATGCACGTGCCCTGGCCTACAAACTCCTCAAATACAAAGCTTCAAGTTCTGCAACCAACAGAACAAAACAAAAGCTGACCAACCTTATAGACTCCTCATTTCCTGAGTCAAACAAACTGGAAAGGAAAAAAGTGCCAGACAGACAGGTAGGCCTGACAATGGCTAGACAGTCCGTGGACTCTTGACAACATTAAGGAGCTTCCATTCATGTTTATAGGTATGATGCTATTATAGTCCTGCTTTCACTGTTGTTCTTTGTGGTACCGGAGATTGGATCCAGAGCCTTGGCACTGAGCTATACCACAGCTCTTCTATTCTTTTTATTTTGAGACAGAGTCTCCAATTTGTGATCCTCCTGCCTCAGCCTCCCAGAGTGCTAGGATTACAGGCATGCCCACCATACCCAGCTTATAAGTATGTTTTTTTTAAAAGCCCCTGTCATAGAGGTTCAGATGAAAAGATGTGTAGATACAATGATGAAATGTCTGAGATTTCTACAAAATCCAGCAGGGAGATGCGGGTTACTGTACCACTCTCTTCTCTTATATAGGCCTGAAATCTTCTATAACAAATTCAAATGAGTAAATATCTCCCCACATCAAGGTGCAAATCTGTAAGAGACTTATGCAAAGAAATGGAAATAAGAATCCAAAATAGTAACAATTTTATAGAACACATTCGAGAAAAACGAGCAGCAGGTAAGCATTAAAGAGATATAATATGTTTCTGCTAAAGTTAAACTACAATGGGGATGTGTATTGTGTTTGTCTAAATCAAAAGAAATAAGATTTAAAAAATACAAATATCCTCAGGCCAGAGATTTAGCTCAGTGGTTCCGGCGCCTGCCTCGCAAGTGCAAGGTCCTGAGTTCCATCCCGGTAACCACATACAATGCTGGGCGTGGTGACTCACGCCCACCAGCCATCAATACCACATACCACAGTGCCAGGCGAGGTGGCTCACGCCTGTCATCCCAGCACTCGGGAGGCAGGGACAGGAGGATTGCTGAGTTCGAGGCTTGCCTGGGCGCCATAGTGAGCTCAGGGCCAGCCTGAACTACAAAGTGAGACCCTGTCTCAAAAAAAAAAAAAAAAATCCTAACAGTGAGGATTTCTCCATCAGGACTGAACCAGGGAAGGGGCAAAAGCAGATTACGCGTTTACTCTTATACACTTGCTTACTGATAAAACACAGCCCTTCTCCCGTGCAGGTGCATGCAGTAAAACATTTCCCAAAGGTGATGGCCAGGCAGCAAGAAGTCCTTCTGCAACTCAACCCAGCTCCAGAGGTGGAGACACTGCACTCCGAATAGCTCTTTTCCTCCCCTGTCCTTCAACACATTCCCCTTCCCTGAACAACCAGTCTGTAAAGCAGAAGCCCATTCAGGAACCAACCAGCCTTCGCGGGTAGAGTAAATCAGGGATCGCCCAGGACCTGTTTCTACAGCATTTGCAGGGCCACACTGCCCCCTGCTGTCCAGAGCAGTTTCTACACCGAAGTCTTGGGAGGTGTTTGTCTCTCCTGCTGGTAACTGTATTTCCAATTAGAAACTTGAGACAGCCTTGAAATAATCATTTACAGCCAGGAAGGTTCCGGTTTACTCTTCTGGGCGAGAGCAGCACCCGGTGTAGATTTCTATCAGTGACGATGCTGAGGACACGGCTGGCCTCAGGCCGTCACTTTGTCAGTTTCAATGATATCAAGAGTTTGGGGGCAGCTCTGAGACCAGAGACAAGTGAGTCCGCACGTGAACACTTGTGACAACCCTTCGCCAAGCACTGCCCTGCACCCTAACCCAGGATGCTCAAAGCCTTGAGAGGTGGCACCTATGGCACCTCTATGCCCAGTGTGCCCAGAGCTCTGGCCAAGGGCATCAGCCAAGGAATGACCAGCCAGGGAAGAGGGGAACGGGAAGGGTGTGGAGGAACAGAAAGAGGAAAAGAAAGAAGGGAAGCCCCCAGGGCCTGGAACAAGGGAGCGTGAACAAACCGTCCTCACTGCCCAGAGTCACAGGGGTCACATGCCCCCCTAAAGCCCGTGCCTTGTGCCCTCGGAGTGGGGCAAGTATGAGCTCCCAGACCTGGGGGGCGTGACACAGGCCAATGTCGAGCTGGCCTTGGAGCGGGGGTCCGAGCCCAGACCGTGCGCGCATGCCGGGACACCACTCTGGCCTCCACATGGGCCCAGGCGGGTCTGACTTCTGCGTCTGGGGCCAGGACACGCACAGCACAGTTTTCTAACGCAACAAACCACTCAGGTTACGGAGCGAGTCCCAGCAGGAACATGATTCCAGAGGCACAAAAGGACCTTGGGTTTGTCTAACCCTCACAAACCCGTCCCAGGGTCCGCTCCAAAGGTGCCTACCTGTCGCGGGGGACGTCCAGGGCCGTGTTGTAATCTGGGGGGCCTCCAGGCAACATGTTGAATAACAGGTGATTTGTGCCTCGATCCCATCTGTGAGAAATGAAGCACGGAGAATTCACTGAGTCAACCACAAACAAGAACTAGCTACTGGGTAACAACGACAGATGTCCCTAGTCCCAAATGAATAGGCCGCTTTTCAGCCGAGCTGGGTAAATTCCTGCAGTTCCCATCAGTATCTGTTTAAAAACAGAACAAAACAGACAGGCTTGCCCACTACAGAACCATTTCTATCATGAAAATCTGAAGCCTACAATGTTCACTGGTTCAAGAGACAAAAAGCAAATAAAAAACAGAAGGTTGATAGATATATACAGAACGCCCACAGAATGGAATACCATATAGCTTTTAAATTGTATGGTAAAAGAAAGAGAAAATTTGAAAATGGTATTCATGATATATTAAAGGAAACAGAGTAGGCAGCGTTTGGTACCATTCTGGAGGGAAAAGGTACTGAGATATATGTACAAAACTGACCAGAAAGGAACAGCAAAACATTCACAATGGTTATCTCTTAGGGCAGAATTATGGCGCCAACTTGACCAACGCTTGTGTGACTTTTCAGGCTTCATTCGTCTGCAGTGCTGCAGACTGGACCAGGGCCTTTGCACAGCATCACCAGCCCTTTTTATTTTTATTTTTTTGAGACAGTCTCAGTCAATTGCTAAATTACCCGGACCAGCCTCAAACTTTACACCTTCTTGCCTCGGCCTCCCAAAGCGCTGGGTCCCACCAAACCCAGCTGTGTACTGTGGGGGGGGGGGGGCGACTCCATTTAACAGGACAAACATGGGAGGAACAGCCGTCCCTAGACTGGAAACGCCAAGGGGCGGGGAGCACAGGGGCGGCGCCCCGCACGCCCTGCTGTGCCAGAAGCCGCTGGGGGAGGCCTCCCGCCCTCTGCGCTACCTGGACAGCTGCGCCAGGGCCTGCGCCGTCTCGCGGACGCGCAGCGTGTGCTGGGTCAGCAGGTCGATGGACGGCACGAAGAGGCAGGCGCGGCTGATGTCGTCGGTGTAGTAGTCGCTGTCGGCGATGGCCGAGAGCAGCTCGTTGTACTCCCGGGAGATGGTGCCGCTGACCGGCTCGCCCAGCTCGTCCACGTACTTCTTCAGGGAGTAGATGTACACCTTGATCTTGTTCTTGGGGTTGAAGCCGCAGCGGTAGACGTCGAAGCACGTGTGCATCCTGCAGCTCAGGTCCCCGCGCTCGGGCACGGGGCTGTCGCCGGGCAGCCTGACCACGGGCACGGCCGCGCTTCGCTTCTCCACCGCCCAGTCGCCCGAGGCCTCGATGGAGTGCGGCCAGAACTGGAACACGCCCGTGGCCAGCAGCCCCAGCAGCACCACGGAGAAGAGCGCCACGTAGTAGATGCGGTGCTTGGTCTTCATCCTGGGGATGAGGGCGGGGCCCCGGCCGCTGTGCTTGACCGAGGCGCACATGCTGACCCGCGGCCACTGTTCCTTTCCTGGCAGAAGGGAGAGGCGGGGTCAGGGCGCGGCGCGGAGGAGGAGCTTCCACACCCCGACCCAGCAGTAGGTACGCGCACGCGCGTCTGTGTTCGGCCTGGGACAGCTGAGGACTTAGTACCGCATGCAAACATCCAAAGACGTCTCCCTACGTGATATAAAATTATAACTGCTGTTATCAACACACATCCACGCTGAGCATAAGCTGCTACCAGTGGGCACTGGCAAGATGTGGAGACCGTGGAAGACGAGGAGCAGCTGGAGACGGCTGTTTCACTGTGGAACGCTCACCTACCCGGGCCCGGTGCTCGGCTGGGCCGGCTGCGCTCAACGACCTCGGAGTCGGCTCGGTTCACTCCCTCACCTCGGAGTGGACAGACGCACCGACGCTGTGCGCTGGGGAGCAGAAGCCATGGCAGAATGCTCAGGAGGGACTGGCTTGGCAACGAGAGAGAAGGCACGCGGCCCTGCGCCAAAAGGCAGAACCTGAACCCACCACCGGGAAAGCGTCAAGTGCAAAAGGGGATCGCAGCGCAAAGACCAACCTCCAGTCCCTAAACAGAACATGCGTCTCACAGCGGAGGCGAGAGCGGCTTCCGTGGACGCGAGGAGGAAGGCGGGAGGGCTCCTCCACCTGCGGACCGGCTGGGCTTCTCTGCGGTGGGCAGAAGGCGGGGATGAACAGCGGGGATTGCAGCCTTGGGAACCCCGCTCCCCTCACCGTGGTGACGCTGCAGGAGGCGGGCCCTGGGCGGGGCCCGGGAGACCCCTCGGAGACTCCCTGGCCCAGACGGCCGGCTCCCGAGCAAAGACCCCACGGCTGTGACCACTGCTGCTGTCCTTTTAAGCCACTAAGTTTTGCGGTTTCCCACAGCGATGGCTACATGAAACAGCCAAGAAGCATCACGAACTGAGATGTAAAGTGAGTCCGTGAGATGTACAGATAAAGGAAAATACTCCGGCCTCGGCTGAAAACACAGAGCCCCTACACACCACGATTTAGGGTCCCGAACAAACCAAGTGTCCGGCCACTGCACATCTGCTGTGCAGGACGGGCAGGGCTCCAATGTGACTCAGCTGTCGCGGACTTTTCCACAAGACTGCGGCTTGCCACTGTCCCCCCCACCGTGCTCACTGATAAGAGCTCCTTCGGTAAAGGGTGCGCCCTTCCCCTGCCCACGCAGGAGACATGCCCAGCCTTAAACATTTAAATCACTGGAGATCTTTGGGGGAAAATGTACCAAAACGGCTTGCGCTGATCTCCCTGAGGCCATGAGCCGGAGCACAGCACGGGGTGAGCCTGTCACTAGGTGTGGACGTGAGCTCACTTGGGCTTCCACAGTCCGGCGCTTCGGGCTAAACACACACTGCCTGACAGATCATGGGCACGAAAGCCCTGGGAACCCAGAGGGTGCTCCCAGCCCACCCCGCCACCCGCTCCGAGCCGCCCAACAGCACGTGGCTGGCCAGCCACTCTGTCCCTCCTGAGTCCCGGGGGAGGACAGAAGGGCAGACGCACTCAGGAGGCTGTGCTCCTCAGGCCCCCTGCAGACCTTGCCCACTCGCATCAACTTCCTGACTCTGGGCACGCAGCGAGCACAGGGACGTCTGGGAAAGAAGATTTCTCAGCCCGAAGCTTGAGTTGTGTAGGTTTTAAAATAAGGTCACAGAACCTGTCATTCAGCAAGCTCCTTGGGTGTTCAGGCGCCAAGGCTTTGCTGATAAACTTCTGCACTTTTTGACACAATCATTTTAAGTTTATATATTTTTTTAAACCCAAAACCCACAGGATGAAGTAATGTTTTATATTGTGACTCAATATAGAGCTATATAAAAGTTTCACAAAAATCATGTAACTTTAGCCGGGCGTGGTGGCTCATGCCTGTCATCCCAGCACTCGGGAGGCAGAGACAGGAGGATTGCTGAGTTCGAGGCTTGCCTGGGCTACATAGTGAGCTCAGGGCCAGCCTGAACTACAAAGCGAGACCCTGTCTCAAAAAAAAAAAAAATCATGTAACTTTATACCATATAACACAGTATTAGCTATAGGACATATAATGAATCCTCTTTCTGTTCAACAAGTGCTTTTTAAAAATTCTAGCCATATTCTATAGGCCAGTTTTTTTCAATCACTAAAAACCGATGTGACAATTCTAATAAGAGTACTCAAAGAGAAAGAACTGAAAAATAACTGACATAAAAAGAGAAACATTACTCAAAATGCTGCACATACTAAAAAGATAAAATGCTATCAATGAAACTGTGCCAATACATTGGAAAACTTGGAGGAAACAGAGAAAATTTAAAATATCAGGAGTCTCAAGCAAAAATGGGTAACTAGACAGCTCTTTAACTAAATCAAAAGTTTGGAAATCTCACTATAAAAAAAATTCTAAACCTGAAAGGTTTTCCAAGCTCTATGAAATATTCAAGAAACAATTCCAATTTTACACAAAATACTGCAGAATTCAGAAATAAAAAAGAGCGAATGTTCCCTTGAGGCTGGCATAACACTCATATCAAAACGATGATGCTAGTTCTCAGAGTATGGTCTAGGCACCTCTGCAACTATTCAAGGTGTTTTCTAAGGGTCTGAAGTAATTCTATAAAAATATTGATGCTATTCACTTATCTCCAGAAGTTATATGACATCACAAACTGGATACAGAAACAGATATGAGAATCCACTGCCTTCTGCTAAGTTTTTCCAAAAATATTATCAATTCAAAGATTAAAGATGCTCAACTTGAAGCAGAATGTCTCTAAAGGAAACCTTATGAAGGTATATCAAAGAAAACTAATGAAAAGAAATCCAAAGAAAATGTTAGCTTTAGCCAGAGAGAAAAATCTATTCAAAATAGATATTAACACTAAATGTAAAAGCCAAAATTATGAAATATTCAGAATACAATAGAGAACATGTACAACTTCTGGTATGATTATTTCCAAAATGCAATAATAAAAAAAAACATAAAAAGGGCTGGAGGGTTAGCTCAGTGGTTCCGGCGCCTGCCTCGCAAGCGCAAGGTCCTGAGTTCGATCCCTGGTAACCACATACATTGTTGGGCGTGGAGACTCACACCCACCAACAATCAATACCACATACCACAGTGCCGGGTGTGGTGGCTCACGCCTGTAATCCCAGCACTCGGGAGGCAGAGACAGGAGGATTGCTGAGTTCAAAGCTTGCCTGGGCTACATAGTGAGCTCAAAGCCAGCCTGAACTACAAAGCGAGACCCTGCTTCAAAAAAAAATAAAAATAAAAAGATGAGGCAATGATTTCATGTTATAATTAAGAGTTTTATTCATCAAACCACTATTAGGAAGTCAAAGATAAACTACAAGCCTGAAGAAGGCACAAGCCTGAAGAAGGCACTGGCAGCAGACAACCGATAAGGACTGACATCCTGGATGAAGAACCTGACAAAGTACAAAGGGAAGACTAAGCCCACAGCTATAATTCCAGAACTTGGGAGGCTGAGGCAGGAGGATGGCAAATCCAAGTTACATCTGGTCAACATCACCAGAACATGTCTCAAAATTTACAAAACTGGCCAGGGATCTAGCTCAGTGGCACTATGCCTGCCTTGCAAGCATGTGGTCTTGAGTTCGATCCCTGACACTGAAAAAAAAACTACCAAAAAAATGTAAAGGGCTGAAGCTGTCATTTAGTGGAAAGACCTTTGGTACAACCCCTGCAGGTTCAATCCTAGCGTTGGCAAGTTAGGGATAGGGATGAGGCGGCACTGGGATCAAACGTCACCAATCAATTAATAAATAGAAATAGAAAAAACACTAGCGGGAAGCTGGGGGAGGGTGCAGGTAGCTCCCCACCTTGAACAGCGAGTGAGGGCTGCCCCTGTCCTCCCGGCCTGCACTCCACCAGGACCCCGCGCTTGGAGTGTCACTCTATACGTGCCCCCATTCCTGTGGAACCGCAGGCCCCCCACTTAGACAATACTGAGACGGGGTGGGGGGCAGATCTGAAGGGGGACAAGCCATCACCTCATGAACAGCCACCTTCAGAGCTTACACTGCACCGGACTGCTGCCTTCCACCGCCCCAGGAGCTAAGGAAACGGGGTGTTCAAAGTCCTGGCAACAATCCAAACTTCCATCCCTGGGCTCTGTCCCTCTTGGCCCCGACCGACAGAAAGGACAGGCGACCGGCCACAGAAGAGGGATCTCACGCTCTCCGCTGCAGACTCTACAGGCAGCAGGCCCCGCCCCGCAATCCCTTGCTGTCTCCACTCGGGCCGTGAACTCTTTCTCGGAGTCAGCCTGCCCACCCTGGCCTCCGTGCTCACAGAGCCGGCCCATGGCCTCCCACGTCGGCCTCTCTGACCCAGTTCCACTGTGGGGCGCCATTCCCACAGCCCCACGCAGAACCAGCCGTCTTAGCTCATGCTCCAACAACTAGGAAAAGGCATCTGGGATACAGGTAACCAGGAGGGACAGGAGTCAGGGGTGAACAGAAGGCTTCCGCCGGTATTCCTGAGCGGTTCGTTGCCCTGTAAGTGGGACGGAGCCCGGCCCACCGAGGCCCCTCTGGCCATCTGTGCAGGACAGGCCTCGGAGCTGGCCCTCAGGACCAGAGCCCAGCCACCATGTGGGAATCTCTCTGGGTCGTCACTTTCTTGTAGACAGTCTTGCCAAGTCTAGAATACATTTCACGCGGACATAGCTGTTGAAAGTCTCTTTTCTCCCCAGCTCCACCGGAGCACGTGCTATCCAGCACCCCAAGTTCTGAGTTATTACACTGTGCGGACTTGGGACCACGACTGTCTTTCCGGAAGTGGAAAGAGCTTCCTAAGAGGAGAGCCCCGAGCAGGCCTGACAAGCAGAAGCACGGAAAGAGCCCGATCTCCAAAACCATGGCCCAAGGAAACAGGTCAGAGAGACCCTTCCCATCCAAAAAGTACACACCCTACAACAGGAAGCTGGAAGGAAACTCCTGCTCTTGAGCTCCTCCCACAAGACACAGCAACCAGGATCAGAACGAGAATTTGTAAACAAGATTCTGCAAGCTTAGCTCCCTGAACAATATCAAACTTGTCCCGGCAAAATCCCGGAACAGTGATACTGTTTTTAAAAAATCTGGACTCATCTAGCTGACCGTCAACTGAGTCACTGGAAAAAAAGTCAACACCAATCTACTGTCAAGATGAGACGCATTTTCTGTTCGTGGAATTTATTTCTCAAATCTGCCTGAATAACGTTTCTTCTGTGTGTCTGCTTATCTCCTTGTCCGTTTCTTTTTTTTTTTTTTTTTTTTTGCTTTTTGAGACAGGGTCTCGCTTTGTAGTTCAGGCGGGCCCTGAGCTCACTATGGTGCCCAGGCAAGCCGCAGCGAACTCAGCAATCCTCCTGTCTCTGCCTCCTGAGTGCTGGGATGACAGGCGTAAGCCACCACGTCCGGCATTGTGGTATGCGGTGTTGAGTGTCGGTGGGCTTGTCTCCACGCCCAGCATTGTATGTGGTTACCGGGGATCGAACTCAGGACCTTGCGCCTGCGAGGCAGGCGCCGGAACCACTGAGCCAACCCTCCGGCCCTCCTTGTCCCTTTCTTATCTTTCCAACTTTCTGAGCGAAACCCTCACGGCCCAACTCCCAGGGCCACGGCTGTCCCAGCTTCCAACCCAACTGTGCCTCACGACGAAGGAACCAGAGGTCAGCAGACACGCACAGTTCATCTCATTACCTGATACAACTTTGGCACTTAAAGTTACCCTGGGGCCACCTCTAAAAATGGTTTCCAATTTTTAAAAAGGCTTTTTTCATTGTGGGAATGACACTGTAATAAGTACGATGATTTAATCATTCAATTAAACTTTATTGAGCACTTGTTACATGCTGACGTCTGTTTGAGCAACTTATCAGAGTCCATGTATTTAATCTTCATAGTAGTGCTGCGTGACAACTGTTAATGACCCCATTTTGCAGAAGAAGAAAGGTCAACACAAAGACAACTACCTGGTCCAGTCTTACACATCTACAAAAATGCCAAAGCCAAGTTCGGAGCAGGGCAGTCGGGCCTCAGAGCTGACGGTCTGCCTGTTTTTACCTGTACATGCTACTAGCAAATAGGAGACTTAAGTCACAGAAAGTCAGTCCGAGATGATGGCAAATCACCTATTTTATTACTGTGAAGCGACTTAGCGCTCTGAAATGTACAAACCGGGTAAAATTCCTGGGGACACTGAACTCACTTTTAAGATGGGGGGGGCGGGGGACAGGTTTTCCATGTGTATCCCAGGCTGACCAAAAACACTCTGCAGTCCTCCTGCCTCAGCCTCCCAAATGCTGAGATTACAGGCGTGCGCCACCATGCCGGGCTCCACGAGACGATTTAAACGGACATATTTTATCCCCAGAAAGACAACGCGCTCAGGCCAGGAACGAAAGCCCTTCCGGGCGGGTCAGCACCTCCGGCGAGTTACCCCGAGCTGTTCATTACCCGAGTCTGAAACCCGAGGACTTCGGCCAGGGGCAGGCGGGGCGGGCACAGGTGGGGAGCCGTCTGGAAGCGGCGGCGGGCAGCGGGCACCACGCGCTCTCGGCCGCGGAGCGCCCGGCTCCGAGCCACCCCGGGCCCGGCCCGCGTCACCGCCCGCAGGCCCGACGCGCACTCGCGCTCACCTCGGCCACGGCTGCTCCCCGCTCGGTCACCGGCTCATGCCGCGGGACGCGGCCGCCCGGGTCCTACCGCGCCGAGACCCGGAGCGGCCCCGGGGCCAAGTCCGCACTAGTCAGCTGGGAACGCGGCGCCTGGACCGGGCTCGCGGCGCAGACACCGCGCGCACTGCGCATGCGGGAGCGGCTGGGCCGGCGCCCCCTGCCGGCCGGGAGGAGTCCGCGCAACGCGGGGAAGCCGGTTAACTGGGGTGCGCACCTGCAGCCTCTCCCCGCACCCAGGGAAACTGCAAACCTAGATCCTGGCCCCACGCTCCATTTATAAACCTGTCAAAAATGCAAACATTTAGTGTAGTCGGCGCAAACGAGCGTGCAGCACTCGCGGAGGGTAATTTGGCGCCCTCCATCCAAGGCAATGCGCAGGACCTTTCCCTCCAATCACATCCCCGTGTCTGTTATTCAGAAAACCTGGTCCAAAACCATGAGCGAGCACGGCCACTTTAGGTAAAATGTCTACCAAAATAGAAGGAATGAAAAATGAAAGTAGATTTTTATGTTCAGGTACATAATGATTTTTAAATTTTTCATTTTTATTAATCTATGTGTGCAGTGCAGAAGGATCACATTCATCCTGGGAGTTGGCCCATTCCAATTCTTTCACGTCCTCTTCCCTCTTTTCTCTCTCTCTCTCTCCATCTCTTGGTCCTCTTCCCATTTGCAAAAGATTTTATGGTGATTTTATTTTTTTTTTTAAGGAAACCACGAAGCAATTATAACTGTCTTAGATGGAGTAATTCTAAGGGCAAAAATTGTGGAGGTTTTTTCATGATGTACTCATATATGCACAGCAGAACGTCTGTCAAAAGGCAATGAGGAGAGGCTCAGAAACTGAGAGGCTGACGAAAAGATCCTCCTGGGCTTGACTTCACAGCGGGCAGGTACTTAGTTCCCCGTCAGGTTGAGGGAATCCCGATCCATTTCGTTCCAGCAGGACTGCAGCGCCCTCTGGTGGAACGTGGTGGAAAGTTTACAGTTTATTCAAGGGACTCAATGTAAACGAACCTCTCGTTTATATTTATCTGTATTTTAAAACACGTTTGTTTTGCTTTTTCGGTTTCTCGTGTCAAGGTCTCGGTAGGTATGTAGTTAAAACTGACCTTGAACTCACTGGGTCACCAAGACTGACCTTGAATTTACAGTGATCGTCCTGCCTCAGCCTTTCAAGTGCTGGGATTGATAGGTGTGTGCCGCTATGCCTGGTTTACAATATATAGGTTTGTAAGTAATCATCGTTCTTTCATTAAATGAGCGCTTGCTGTGTTAAAGAACTGTTTGGCAGTGGACCTCCATGAACCTTCCTTGTCTTTCTCACCTTTCATTACCGGAAGCTTATGTAACGCCTGATGTTTATCTTGGCTTGGCAAACACTTGCAGAATGAATAAAGGATGTCAGATGCTGGGAGGACTAACTAGAATCAAGACAGCTGAGATTACTCAGGAAGAGGGTGAAAAATGGCACAGGAGAATATAAACAAAATATGACAGGGTTTTAAAGAGGAAAAAGCCACCTGTAATTGGAAAGATCGAAGATAACCTTGCTGATCATGATGGGTATTTAGGATCTTTACAAGTAGAGATGTGAAAGGGCAGATGTGTCGCACACACAGAAAAAATCATGAGCAAAGCATGTGTTAAAGAACAAGTGGCAGGCATGGTGGCGCATGTCTGTAACCCCAGCGCTCTTTGAGGCAGTATTTACCAGGGGTCCTGGAACCCCTCTTATGCTATATTTTAAAAATAAAACAAAGCCGGACATGGTGGTGCACCCCTGTAATCCCAGTACTTGGTAGGCTGAAGCAGGAAGATTTCTTGTTCAAGTAAGCCTGGACTACTCAGCAAGACGCTCTCTCTCAAAAACACACACACACACACACACACACACACACCTTAAATAATTAGAAATTTAAAAGCAAGCTTGAAAACAGGTCACCCCAGCTGAGTGTTTTGGGGAGACAGGATTAAGAGCAGTGAAGGCTACGGCCAAGCACCATCCACTGAAAGACAGGCTTCTAAGAAGGTGACGCTGGGACCTCTCTCAACTTAGTCACCAGATCTGGCTCCTCCCCAAAGTCAGAACAACATGAAAGGTCATTCTGATCCATGCAGGACCTTGAGGCAGCCGGGACAGGGTAACTAAAGACACTCGCGAACGAAGACTCCAGAGCTGCTTCAGAAAGTGTTCCGAACGATGGGACAAGTGTTTGAAACCAAAGGAGGCGGCCTGAGGGGGACTCGCAGTGGTGTGTCCTCCATAGATTTGGAACATCTAAACATTCACACCTCACATGCTAAGAGATACTACAGGGCAAAGGCGCTTCCTACTTACCACTGTCTCTCAAGTGGTTTAGAAAACAACAACGAGCCGGGCGTGGTGGCTCACGCCTGTCATCCCAGCACTTGGAGGCAGACAGGAGGACTGCTGAGTTTGAGGTTTGCCTGGGCTCCATAGTGAGCTCAGGGCCAGCCTGAACTACAAAGCGAGACCCTGTCTCAAAAGGAAAAAAAAAAAAGAAAAAGAAAAAGAAAACAACAACGATAAATGTGGCTTTTATTGTAATAATTTTTAACATTTGAGCATGCCTCCACAGCTTTCACCGTACTTCCTAGGTGGTCCTCCGTAAAAGCCAGGTGGAAGAATGAATGAGTGAAGGGCAGACCCTAAGAGAAAAACAAACCACAAAAAACCCCACCTAAGCCAAATAGCATGAATCACAGGACAGACACGTTGAGGTCACTGACATGCTCTTAAAAGAAAGCGAGAGGCAGCTTTTGTTCGTTTTGAGAATGACTTTCAGCTCTACCATCCAAGATGGTCTCAAACTCCCAGGCTCAAGTGACCCACCTGCCTCTGCCACCTGAGAAGCTGGGACCACGGGCACATGCCACCCTCCTGCCTGGGTGAGGCCCAGCTTTTCTAGGGCAGGAGCGCTGGCACCTGAGAAGGTCCTGAGCACACATAGCCTCCAAAACAAACACCTCGGGGTTCAGAGTTCCAGCTCCAGGCCGCTCCCAAAACCCCAACCCCCAGTAGGCCACAGTGCCTTGGGGACATCCGTGACAGAAGCTCCTTCCCAGACAGCAGGAGCAGAGAGGGGAAATTCCCACCGAGAACCCCCATTCCTGGTGTGCTGTGATCTGAACGCAACATGGATCCTGCTCTCCTCGGACCGTTGGCATTTTAAAATTTTTATTCCTCACTTCGTGCTAGTCCTCTGGCTTGTTGCCCTGGCAACCAAGGGGCCATCACAGAGAAAGTACAATGATTCGCTGCCATTCGCATCCTCGGGGGGCTGTCACGATGCCCCGGTTCTGTCCATCACGACAGGGGCACCTAGCCGGTGCCAGGCTGGACTCAGAGGAAGGCGTCTTCTGCTTCCGCCGTCCCTGAGAAAAGCCTGAGCAGCCCAGTGTTGGCAAAGCCACATCGGGAATCCCACTGGACAGCGGCTTGTTCTCTGTCTCCTGTGGGCTTGGGACATGGCTGCTTACCAGGCGGCAGCCGCCTCATCTGTGCTGTGGGCCAGGGTCCTGGGTGTGCCCGGAAGGGATGTCTTCTGCCCCCAGGGATGTGGCCTCCAGCACCCTGCGCAGCCTCTGCATCCCTAGAAGGGGAGTGAGCGCCTCAGTCAGCCTCGGTGGCTGTCAGGGCCGAAGGGCACAGCCCCGAGGCCCGGGAAGGTGGCAGCTCACCCAGGCGAAGCTGGTGGAGACTGTCTGCGAAGACCACGCGGAACCAGCCGGGCTCCTTACACTGGAAGACCTTGCCGCAGGACAGCAGCACCTTGCTGTCCAGGAGGCGGCGCCAGAGCAGCGCTTCCTCCTCAAAGGTGCCCTTGGGGAGGTACTGGGCAAGGCGTGCGGGGGCTCAGGACACAGGTGGATGCCCTCACCGGGGAGGGAGCCCACACCACCTCCCCTCTATTACCTTTCTCAGGTCCACCCAGAGAAAGAAGCCTGCACCCCCACGCAGGAAAGGGACCCCCAGAGCCCGGAGCTCTTCTGAAATGCAGGTGTAGGCTGCCTTAAGCCGGGCATGGTTTTCTGGCAGGTACACTCGATCAATCCAGTCTGGGGGAGAGAAGCCAAAAGATAACCCCCCTCATGCACCCTCCCTCTGCACATCTGCACTGGAAAGACCAGGGAGGTCCACCGTCTATCCGCTGGTGGGGCTGGAGACCAGCAGATTCAGGGTAGGCTGGGAATTTTTTTTTCTTTGTCTTCTTTTGTTTTTGAAACAGCCTCTCATTATTTAGCCCAGCATCGTCTCTAACTCAAAGGGATCCTCCTGCCTCAGCCTCTCAAGTGATAGCACCCATGCCTTGACTACAAAGTGATAACCATCAGGGACAGTATCTAGGTACTGTGCTTGCTAAGTGTGTCTTTAACTTCCTAAGGCGCTGACAGCTGGTTTTGTGAAGTGTCAGAATCATCTTCCAGCCAGGCGTGGTGGCTTGTGCCTGTAATCCCAGCACTCGGGAGGCAGAGACAGGAGGATTGCTGAGTTCAAGGCTTGCCTGGGCTACATAGTGAGCTCAGGGCCAGCCTGAACTACAAAGCCATACCCTGTCTTAAAAAAAGAATCATCTTCCATTCTGCCAGCAGAGTGTGCATCCCAGCTGCTCCACCTTCTTGTCAACACTTGATGTTGTCTCCATTTTTAAAAACTAAATTTTAGCTACAATAGTGGGTGTGTATTTGGTCACGTTCTTCATCTGTATCTAACAGGGGAAATGGCAAATCTTGCTTCCTGATCCTGGGGAGGTCTGGGCAAGATGATTCAGCAAGAGCTTCTGCAGGGCTCAGTGAGTGGGGGCCACAATGTGAGCTCGGCCCCCAAAACTCACCACCTGAGCCTGGCAGAGCAGCAGATCTGCAGCAGGAGACCAACATCCATTACAGTAGTGTTTGTTTAGTGAGATCTTGTTTGTTTTTTTAAGTCCTCACAGCTGACAATAATGAGCTCACGTTTTACCTTTTCCCTTTTATACAAATTAAGCTATGTTGGTCAGGTTGGCGTGGAAATCTTGAGCTTAGAAGATCCTCCTGTCTCAGCCTCCAAAGTAGCTGGGACTACAGGCATGAGCTCTTCTCATGACTCAACATGAGCTCTTCTATGCTCACTGAATTATAAATCCCACTCACCCTACAAGACAGGCACCATCATCTGTTTTACAAATGAAGAAACTAAGGCACAGGGAGGAGAGGTAACATGATACACAGGCAGGAACTGACAAGGTAGAGTATGGACCAGTCTCAGACACCCCAGACAGTCTCCCTGGCTGGTCCCTGACAGACCACACCCTCTCCCTCTTCAGATCCTGGGCCCAAGTAGTCACCACGGTCCCGAAGCAGCTGGGCCATCTGGTACTGCAGCAGGCCACTGAGGCCGTGGTAGCGTCCGAGGGAAGACACCGCGGCAGCCACATCCTGGTTCTGTGTGTACAGCGTGCCAAATCGGAGCCCCGACATCCCGAAGTCCTGCAGGAGGAAGTGCGCTAGGCCACGGTCACCTGGTTCCACCCCACCTGCTGCCCCCTTTCCTGCCCCCCTCCCCGAGCAGGACTCACCTTGCTGGTAGCCCACATCACGTGGGTCCTCTGGGGGTCCGGCAGCCTGCGCAGAGCAGAGCGCGGGGCGGAAGTAGCACAGCACTGAGGGCTGCGTGCATGTGCCCCGACCTGGAGCTGGGGGATCAATCTACCTGGCTCAGACCCTGTTCCTACCTCTTGCAGCCACCAAACCCCACCTATCCTTAAGAGCAGGAAGCAGCAAACAAGAGGCCCCAGGTCACATCCGGTCTGCGCCCTGCTTTCTAACTAGAGTTTCTCCAGAACTTAGGCGTGCTGTTGTCCATAGCGTCCACGAAAGACTTCAGTGAGAGGATACACGGTAAAGCCTCAAACACTGACCATCTAGCCCCTAAGTCTTCTATCCCCTGATGTACAATGTAGCTGCTGGGAGAGGGCACATTTAGGTACCAGGGCTGAAGTCTCAAGGACCAGGGTTCAAGCCCAGCCCCACGAGACCATGCCAAGCAGGGACACTGTAACGGTTTACAACTAGATGCGCTCCCACCAGGATTTTGAAAGGTAACCGAAATATGGCTGCACTGCAGCCAGATGTTGTTGGGAGGAGGGACCTGGCCGGAAGAGGCGGTCACTGGGGGCGGGGCCTGACCGGGTCTGTCTAATTTTCCATAACTGCTAACAACAGCCCTGACCAATGGTCCAGCCCAATCATTTCCAAAGGTGCTTCCATTACGAATTCTGTGCTTAAACTCAATCTAATAAAAAGCCCATTATTCTTATGATTGACAATATTAGGAATTAAACCTAGAGCCTTTGCACTGGACTACATCCCCAGAAAATGCAGCCCCCCTTTTTGAGACAAGGTAAAGTGGGTTGGATTTGGACTTGCAATCATTCAGCCTGAGCCTCTCAGAGGGCAGAGATGACAGCGTGCACCACCCCACCCAGACTAAAAAGTCATTATAAATAGCAGGAAGTGGGGCCAGAGATTTAGCTCAGTGCTTTCGGCACCTGCCTCGCAAGCACAGGTCCTGAGTTCGATCCCAGTAACCACATACAACAATGCTGGGTGTGGTGACTCACGCCCACCAGCCATCAATACCACATACCACAGTGCCGGCATGGTGGCTCACGCCTGTCATCCCAGCACTCAGGAGGCAGAGACAGGAGGGTTGCTGAGTTTGAAGCTTGCCTGGGCTACATAGTGAGCTGAGGGCCAGCCTGAACTACAAAGCGAGACCCTGTCTCAAAAAAAAAAAAAAAAAAATAGCGGGAAGGGCAAGTGCTTGACACTCACAAGGAACACCGTAACAATTTTCTACATGAGTGAGCAAGAGAGTGAATAATTAAACTGAAGCTTCTCTGAAGAGGAAGCAAATAGCAAAGGAAAAGTCACCTTCCTACCCTGAAGGCAGCCCTTGCTCCAGGAAGCCTGGGCCACTCCTTGGGGCTCTCAGGGATCCCCCAGCATCATCCACCCGTCCTGCTCCTTAGGGATCCGGGGCAGGGCCCAGCCTAAACAGGCCGTGGCAGAGGGGAGTGGGTGGGGGCCTCCGGGAGGGAGCCTCACCCCTCCAGGCCCAGGACGCTGTGATACTCAAGCGACGTCTCGAACACGGACAGCATGTAGATCTCATCCACGATCACGTGCAGCTTGTGCCTGGGGGGGAGGGGCTCAATGTGAAGGACACACATGTCTCGGGGTGCAGCAGCACAAGACAGCAGAGCACCAGACACCCTGTGGGACCACCGTCTAGCCCAGGGGGACCACACCGTTTTTGCCAGGAACACCCCACTTTCGTCTGTTTGCGCAAACAGACAGTGCAGAGTCGGTGACACCCGTGCAAAGTCGGTGACACTGGGGCTTTTGAAGGGCTGCAGGGAAAGGGCACGCTTAGGTACCAGGGCTGAAGGGACAAGGACCAGGGTTCAAGCCCAGCCCCGGCCCTGATGTGCTAACTCTAAGGCCCCACGCGCTGGTGTAATACTGGCATCTACTCCTGACAGGGCGCTTCCAGGCTGGGAAGAGACGCATCATATATAAAGTGCTCAGGACGCACCAGGCCCTAGAGTGCGCAGTCAGTGAGAGCACCGCTGTGATCCCAGCGCTCTGGGAGGCCGGGCCGCGAGGAGCACACAAACAAACGAGACCCTGTCTCAAAAAACAAAACAAAACAAGGCTGGGGATGTAGCTCAGCAGTGCACCATTTGCCTGGCAAGCGCAAGGCCCTGAGTTCAATTCCCAGTATATAAAAAAGAGACCTGTTGTTATAAAATTATAAAATGGAAGAGAAAAACAGCAACTCACAAACCCCTACTTCTTCGCCCCTGCCAGAAGAGGCCGAGGCTGCTGACTGGGGGAAAGAGGCTGACGGGCCGGCACCAGAGCTCCGAGCTGCGCGTGTGCTTTGTTGGAGGATGGGGAACTCACCTCTCAGCAAATCCCAGGAACTCCCGCAGCTCCGCTAGGGGGTAGATGTTGCCCAGGGGGTTGTGAGGGTTGATGAGGATGAGGCCCTTGACCGTCACACCCTGAAACCATCCGTGGGCAGGAAGCCTCAGCCCCGCAGCCCCCCGACAGGCCTCATCATTGCACGACGCCCCGGGACACGTGCAGGGGACACATTCACACACACTTGACCCCCTGGAGAAAGCAGAGGGCTTCGGAGGGGGTGTTTTAAAGAAGCCCCAAGTGGATCCTCTGCACGCTGAGGCCCGAGGGTCTCTTTCTAATGGGAAGGCCCCCACCTGGCCCCGGGGGCTCTGCGCTGCTCTCCCACCCATGTGTCCTTGGTCACGGGCCACCGAGCCATCAGCCACAGACAGAAGCGGGGTGCACGCCCTGCAGACCCCCAGCCTCCTGGCCCTGGGTTTGCGGGGGCCCCAGACCTCAGATTTAGCTCCTTGCAGGGCCAACTCCAGTTTCTCCACTGTGAGCTGGAAGGGGCGAGTGTCCGGGCCAGTGACCTGGAAGAGACCCATCACAGCCACCAGTCAGCTCAGGGCCCCCCAAACCTACCCTCGCAGACCCCTCGCCCCTCGTAACCCCCAACCCCTGGCAAATGGGTGCAATCGCTCTGTATCCTGCCATCCCCAGCCAGCCTCTTCCCACAGAGCCCAGGGCTCCTCAGACTGGATCCCAGGACCCCTGATGCTCTGCCCCTTCCGCACTCCTACTTCTGGGGGTGGCCTGTGGCTTCTCTCTGGACCCCTGGAGTCTCAGCATGGAGGCCGCCGGGTGACAACAGAAAGCTCCGCACTCTCTGCACCGCCACTCCAGGGCCCCTGACACGGACTTGCTCCCGTGGCACCTGCGAACGGAGGCCCAGGAGCCCCGGCCGCCGGGGACACGGAGGCTCTTACCGCGCTGTCCAGGTGGACATACACCAGTCGGACATTGCCGTAGAGGTAGAGGTGCTGTGTGATGGCTCCGTAGTAAGGGGTGGGGATCAGGAAGGCCTCTGCGGGAGGACCGGCGGGGCTGTCACCCCTGGCTGCGACATCCCAGACTCCATGTGTTGGCCCCGGTGCACCTAGGGCTCGTTCCACTCCCAACCCCCAAAACGCCAAAGCCCAATCCACTGAGACAGATCCTCCCCTAGCACAGATTCTCCTTGACTTAACCAGGGCTACACCCAGATCAGCCCGCTGTACAGTGAAACCATCATTAAAACAAAAATGCATTTAGTAGGTGGCGGGCGTGACAGTGCACAGCTGCAATCCCAGCCTTCAGGAGGCTGAGCCAGGAGAAACAACGGGAGTTTAAGGCCAGCCTGGACTGCTTAGTGAATTCTAAGGTCAGCCTGGACCACATAGCAAGATCTTGGCTCAAAAAACTTAAATGAATAGGTAAATAATTCTTTTCAAAAAAACTACAACGGATCCGCCTAAGCTATGGAGCACCACGTGCCAGCCACACGGCACCGTGCAGAACCACACGATGGTGTGAGGCTGCCTGGGGCACAGAGCTCACTGCCACGCCCAGCACACGAAAATATCCTGCACACCCAGCCCACCAGGGAAAAGACCAACTCGCAAGAGTACAGCTGCGGCTACACGAGTATCACTTTCCTGTCACCTTAGAGTCAACAGGCCTGAGGCAAAACATCGCAAGCCGGACATCTGCAATTCCTGGGTGACGTGCGAACTGTGCCAGGCCTTGACCGGCAGCTTGTCTGCTCCCCACCTGCGCTGCCCGGGGCGTGCACCTCCGTCACCCTAACCCTACAGACCACAGAACGGGAGCCAGAGCACCACTGCTCCTCATGGTTCTAGAATGGGTAGGAAACTGTGAAATCTCAGAATAGATCTTTTACGGTGCAAATTCCAATGACGAGCTCCCTGTGGAACTTGGAGAAGTTACAGAACCTCTGAGCCTCAATTGCTTCATCTATAAAAACGGGGGGAGCTGTGTAGGGTGCTGAGAGGGCTAAATGGCATCCTTGGCATGGCACAGCCCTATGCCAAGGCCCGGAGCTAGTGCTGCGTATGGTCAACTCATGCTACTCATATTTACTATTGTTAGTTAAGCTATCATGATTACTCCTGTGTCCCTTACAAGGGCTTGTTCTGTTTTGTGCTACTAGGGATTGAACACAAGGCCTTTCCACTGATCTACACCTCCAACCCTTTTTCAAATTTGTATCTTGAGACAGAGTCTCACTAAATTGTCCAGGCTGGACTCAAATTTGTAACCCTCCTGCCTCAGCCTCCCAGGGTGCTGGGATCACTGGCACGTGCTACCACGCCTGGCTCACCAGGGCTCTCGCAGCAGGCTCTGCCGGAGCTTTACTCAACAGCCATGTGCATTCTCTGTCTTGCTAAGTGAAAACCAGATGTGCAGCCAGGACCAGCAACCTGTGCCGGGAAGGCGGTGCTTCCTCCTGCTGTGAGGGGGGACCGTGTTTGGTTTGAGCCAACCCTGGCTTTTCAGACCCTTAGGAATGGGCCTGAGCGTCATTTCTGGGGAGCTGCTCTCGGAGAGAAAGCCCAGGATGCAGACAGATGGCACACTAAGGCTGGGACTGCCACCTAGTCCTCGTCTCGGGGTCCGAATCCTGGATCCCCTGCCAGCCGAAGGCTAAGGCACGTAGCCCTGGAGGCCAGGGGGCTGGGGACACACTACCCTCGCATGCGCGGCCCCAGGACAGAGCACTTACCCCCCACCTCGCACAGCACTGTGGCCAGAACGGAGAAGACAGAGGCGCAGCCGTTCAGGACAACCACCTGGGATGACAGTCAAGGACAAAGGTGCTGTCTCAGTGGGGAGGAAGCACCTGCCGCCTGGGGCCAGGACAGCACAGAAGGCGAAGCAGGCGCCCCTCAGTGCCCTCGGGCTCTGACCTCCAGCTATGCTCACTTATGGGCCCTGTCGGGGCTCAAATGAGCAAGACCCCAGCAGCCATCCCTCCTGAGGCCCGAGGCAAGGGGGCCAGGGAGGGCCCGGCACAGTGTGGGCAGAAATCTAGCCCGGTTCTAATCCATCTTGGAGGAGAAGCTGGGAGGTGATCCTGCTCCGGCCTCGTTGAAACAAATCAAGATGAGAGCAAGGCAGCCTGAGCCCTGGCCGGCCCAAGACTGGGGAGCAGGGCAGAGCACCGGAGGAGGGGGTCACTCACATTCTCTGGCTTGAGGGGTGCCGGACTCTTGCAGTAACAAGACAGAAACTTGGCCACTTCCTCCTTCAGGCTGGAAAAAGACAGGCAGGCTACGGAGAGTGCTCACTGAGGGTCCCCAGCCCCCAGGGCCCTGGAGCCGGCCTGCGAGTTCCTCCTCCCCGCCTGCCACCTGTCTTCGCGGGGCACCCTTCTGCCTTAGATCCAGAAAACCACCCGCCACACTCCTGTGCTCAGCAGTGGGGGTGGCTGCTGGAGACAGCCGGACATGAAGCCAAATAAACCTTCCCTCCTTTACGCTGGGAGTGTTGGGACGGGAAACCCCGTGCTCTGATACTATACTTTCATTGTCAGTGGCCCTGACACCCAGCCTGCCTCATCTGGGGTACCAAGTATAACACTAGCCCAGCACTGTGGTGCACACTTCTAATCTCAGTATTCAGGAGGCTGAGGCAGGATGATCATGAGTTTGAGGTCAGCCTAGACTACATGGAGAGCTCAGTGCCAGCCTGAACTATGCAGAGAAACTCTGTCTCACAAAAGCAAAAAAGTAACCCTAGTTAGTTAGATCTGGCTAATGAATAAACATTATTATTTAATAGTAACATAATTCTTAGTGCTAACACTTATTAAACATTTAACTTATACAGGTGTTATTTGGAAGGTGTTATGCTGTGACTACTGCTGGTTTATGTCCACTTCAGATACAGAAACTTAGGTGTGAAGGGACCAAATCACTTGCTGAGTCTGTCCCCAACCCCAGCGTTTTGAGAATATATGCTTCGGCCTGGAGACCATAATGTTAAGTAAGTCAGACACACACGCCTCAGTACCACACGGTCTTTCTTTAAGACGTGTGGTGTGCGTGTGCCAACTCCCCAGGAAGAGCGGGCGTGTTACGTACCTCAAGAGTGTTAATAAAGATGGAAACAGGAAAAACAGAACACGTGCTTTGGAATCGGGGACGGGGCCAAGCCCTGCCGAACCCCGGAGCGCTCAGCACAGCGCCCGGCCAGCGGCTGCTCACCCAGTCCACACTAGGACTAGCGTCCATCGGTCCCCACCATCTAACAGGCAGAAAGGGCCCAGCTGGCTGCACGATGCACCTTTAGCTTCTCTAAAACTCCTGTGAGAGCAAGGACAGGCCCCTGCCAGAACTCAAGATGGAGCCTGAGAGGAAGCTGGGACAGGCAGGGGACCCATGAGCTCTGGTCTCCAGGACCAGGCCTCAGCCCGCTGCTGCTGCTGCCTGGGGCTGGACGGCGCTGACTTGGGGCTCTCCTGGGCCTGTACGACCAGCAGCGTCGCTGGCTCTGCCACTGAGGCCCAGCATCTCCTCAGTGAGACAGTCCCAACACGGCCACACACTGCCTTCACCCCCGGGGAAGCAAAACGCCCCAGCTGAGGTGAGGTGCCCGGCCTGAGGCAGCTACTCACAACGGACGTCCGCTCCAGTCAGAGTACTGCAGCAGGGCCGGCTCCACGTGTAGCATGTCGCTCTGACTCAGCTACAGGCAGGGAGGAAAGGAAGAGCTTGGAGCTGGCTCTGCTGCTCGTACCCACACAGCCCCAGGGCCTCGCACCCACTTAGCAGATGAGGAAACTGAGGCTCCTAAAAGGGAGGGGCCTGCCAAGGCCACGGTCAGCAACACTCACCATCCCACACCCTGGCAAAGGCAGTGCTGTCAGGACCCTTCCCGTGTGACCAGGGCCCTCGGGCACCTCAGGCACAGGCTGGGGGCGAGGCTGAGGACACAGGGCTGTGGCGGGCGGAGCAGGAGGAAGAAGGGGCCTCGCCATGTCCCTCCCTCATGCCACCCCGGGGACCCTGGTCACCTGTGCTGTTGAGCACTTGCTAAGTGTTTTGTCTACGGATTTTGAAGACTTGGTATGGAAAATGTATGCAAAATATAGCAACTGTTTTTATACTGATTATATGTTGAAACGATCACATTCTGTATAGATTTAGTTACATGACATATATTACGAAATTAATTTTCCCACAGTATTTTTAATAAAAAATTTAAAATTATGTCTGTTTCCTATTTTATTTATTTCTGGGCTCAGCTGCCTTAGCAGGAGCTGACTTTAAGTAAAACCGATGTAAGAGCTACTCCTGGGGGCTGGGGCAGGAGGGTAGCAAATTCCAAGCCCGTCCGGGCAAGACTGTCTCAAAAAATCAAAATAACAACAACAATAAAAGACTTGCTTCCTACGGGTCCTATCTTTAGGGCTTGGATTTTTCTCCTTTGGAAAGGTGTTCCCTGGAGTTGAAGCACAGGCGTCTCTACAACACACATGGCAGCCTTGACAGACAACCATCCCTCGAGCAATCGCATCAGGACGTTGTCAGCTTGCGAGCTGTGTTAGAAACGGCCATTTGTAACAATTCATATGAACCGACATGAAGTAAATGATCTCAGAAGCAAAGGGGACAGTGCAAACAGCATGGCTTCCGGTTTGTCAGCACGCCTACCGTCACCTGTGCTCTCAGGGTTGCTTGTGTCTACAGCTTGTGTCGCAGCCTGGCGGGAACACCGCACCCCCTGGGCACGGTCCCTCCCTTCCAGCCCTGTCACATCAGCAGCTGCTGAGCCACTGACACGACAGGAAACGCAAAGCTACAGCTGGGCCAAGGGGCTCCGTGTGTGAGCCCTTAAATTCACACAGTACGGAGCAGCGCCCTCTGAGGCCGGGCAGGGACCTGGCCAATGGGGACCAGAGAAGGGACAGAGCCTGGGGGGGTGACCCGCCTGGGATCACGTGGAAAGCGGTCCCTAAGGCTGCTCTGGGACCCGGTCCCCAGCCCGGGTAAAGGAGGCCCATGGTAGGGTCCCGTGGGGGAAGCACTTCTGGGACACGCCACCCGGTGGGGCCACACACTCACCCGTCTGGACAGCAGGTCAAAGCAGAGTTTGTTCTCACTGATGCCCAAGTTAATGATGCCCTGGGGACGAGAGGCACAGAAATGAGGGGGAGGCAGATCCGAACCGGTGTCCACGATGCCCTCAGAAATCCGAACAGCATCAGCAACACCTGATTATCCCCATGCAGCTTTTTTTTCTTCTTGCAGACATAGTGGTGTCTCACTATGTAGTCCAGGCTAGACTTGAACTCATCGTGTACTCTAGGCTAGCACTGAACTCATGGTGATCCTCCTGCCTCAGCCTCCCAAATGCTGGGATCACAGATGTGCACCTCCAACACCCAGCTACCAAAAGGCATGTGCTCTCCTGGGTGAGGAAAGAGTCTAGGGTCTTTCCCTTACATGTGGCCAGTCGCCATATGAGTCTGAGCTCCCACCCTCTTCATACCCCCCCTCCACCCCCAAACATATCAGATAAGAACTCGGTTTTTGTTCCAGCACCTAGAACAGTACTAAGACAGGGCAAATGCTCAGGCAATAAAGACTTTGACACTGACCCGTAAAGGTATTTCTAAATATAGCTTATAACTCTGGGGACAGATAATAAAAGCAACTACCACTTATTTAGTATTCTACATCGAAAGCTGTGTGCTAATATCATCTACCTGATCTCATTTAATCTCCACTCTTCCACATTGAAGAACATTATTGTCCTATTTTAGAGATACACTGAGACTCAAGGAGGTTAAGTCATTCAGTAACCTACAATCCATAAGCGAAACAGTTGGGACCTTGAGTTCAGTTCCAGGTCCACACTTGAAGGGCTGGGGCCAGGGATGCGGCTCAGTGGTAGAGCACTTGCCTAGCTTGTGCAAGGCTCTGGGTTCAATGCTCACCATGGTGCACACTCACAAAATCCGACTTGAAGGTGCTGTGGGTCAGAATGTTAGCACCCTGTGGTCCTTCAGGTCTTCCTCGCAAGTCAGGGCCCCGTGTCCTAACACTGACGTGGGCGCTGGCCTTACGAAGGGAACAGAGTTCCTACCCTATTCCATGTAACAGGCCCAGCCCTCTGAGCCACACCAGAAGCCACCCGTCTGACAGGAGTAAACTAGATGTTTCCACAGGCTTCAAACTGCGGACCCACCCTGCAGTTCCCCCTGCCCCGCTGGGGGGCGCCTCACTCACACTGGGGTTCTTGTCCTCATCATATTTGTCCTTGTGGTAGGTGTTGAAGCCCTCATCCATCGAGTCGCAGAACCACTTGATGACTCTGCCTCTGGAGGACAGGCAGGAGCCGTCTGGAGAGAAAGTAGCGATGGGGTCCCCCACACTGTAGAGGCCTGACAGCTTCCGTTCTGGTTTTCCAGGACCTTCTCCCTCTAGGACATCCTGGTAGCTACTGGCCACGTTTTGTGCGGTGGCTGAACCCAGGCAGATGGCAGGTGCCTTGGATTCCTTCTGAGGAACAGCGGACATCTGTAAAAAGATAACACTCCATGTTTAAGGGGTTCCATGGCACCAAGCGCTGTAGACCAGCTGGAGTCACAAGGTTGCTGTCCTCTTACTAACCCTTCCTCGTTCCTGTTTTTCTGACGTTTCGTTGTGTTTGAGACCGGTCTTGCTATGTTATTCAGGCCATCCTCAAACCCCTGAAGTCATTTGTGCCTCCTGTCTCAGCCTCGCTAATAGCTACGACTGAAGCAAGCTCTCCCTAGACAGCTAAGTCGTCTGCATTTCAAGTTCATGTTTCCATGTCCCTTACTGGTTGTGACCGTGTGCACCGTCACTGTTGGAACGCCAGGGATTACACTTGCTACACTTGAAAATAACTAAAGCGTGTTCCAGTTCTGTAGAATCTTTTCATTGTGCAGTACTGTTATTTTCTCACCCGTACTGGCCTCAGTTTCCAAAAAGCAGCTTAAAATCTGCCAGACAGGTCATTCCCCGGGAGTCCTGGGTGCCCCGTGTTGTAAAGTGGCGGGCACTCGGAGGAGGTTGAAGCAGAGCTCCGGGGCCCTGGTATCCCTCCCGAGGGAGGCGCGGGCCCTGGAAAAGCCTGAGCCCCTCCCCCAAGCCCGGTTCTCAGCTGCGCGCAGGGAGGCTGTGCACGCTGTAAGGCGCTGTCACTGGTGACTAGACCAGTCCTGAGTCGCTTTCTCTGAAATCCGCGCCGATCTTCCTGTCCCCAAGCCCAGGCCTGCGTGCGAGATCATCAGCATAGAACTGAGACACTCAGGGTTTCACTGTGTTTTGCGAAGTCTGGGGGTGGGGTGGGGATGTCCCCGTCCGCTGTGCTCACCTCGGCTCCTCGGCTCCTCGCAACCGCCCGGCTCGGCTCTGAGCGCGGGTCGGCACCGCCAGAGCCCCCTGCCGGCCGGGCCGCCTCCCGGCGCAGGAAGTGAGACCGAAGGGCGGACTCTGGCCGGACGCCCAGGTAGGCTGGGGGCTCCCGCTGCCTGAGGACAAAGCAGGGGTCACACGCGCTGGAAGACGGCGCTGGGCTCTGACGCCTGACCAGCGTCGTGAACTTTGTGCAGAGGCCCCTCCCCCAGGCGACCCTGCGGATCTGCCAAGCCGGGACCTAGGGCCCCGAGGCGCCCGCCCACGTCGCTCTTCCGGGCCTGGGCCTGGGCCGCAGCCGCACAGCCCGGGCGCCTCCCTCCGCCTCCCGCTTTAGCCCTCCAGTTTTCCAACGAGAGAAACAGGAACTTAATGACGGCTGTGTGGAGCGGTCTTGTCTGGTTGGTCTGGGTACTGGGGATGTAACCTGGGCTATGTCCCTTCTCCCTCCGTGTTTTTAATTCTTCAGACAATTTCGGTAAATCCCCTAGGCCAAGCGGGACGGTCGATCCTCCTGCCTCTGCCTCCCGGAGTGCTGGGGCGGCGGGCACGCGCCACCACAACCTAGACTGGGATACATCTTGTGTATTTGGGAGCACCCAGGAAATGAGTCGCTCTCAGAGAGGTGCCCGTGAATCCTCGCGTATACCACGTCTTCAGCCAAGAATAGTCGATTTTAGAGAAAAGACAGGAGGAGAGAGAAGGACCTGTGAGTGCCTAACAGCGTACGCGGCTGGGCAGCTCTGGGGAAAACCAAAGATTGCCATACGCTGCCTAGTCGGGGGCTCCGATGTGGGTCCCTCCGCACCACCCCAGGCCGCCAGGGGCTCCCTGCCTGCAGGCCCTCTTTGACTTCCGGTGGGACAGGGGGTCGTCTGTAAATCCGCGACCTGCTTGACCATACGAGAGGGCAAGAGCTCTCTGGCAATGCATGGCCGGTGCCCAGGCCCCACCGGGGGAGCTGCCCGTCTGAGGGTCTTCTGTAGAAAAGGGTTCAAGCAGGCTGGGAAGGCTGACTTCCAGCTTCTCCTCCCTCGGCTTTGTTCCTTTGTCCCCAGGAGTTCTTTTTGTTTGGATGAGTAGCCTCGATGAGACCGGCTTCGCACCTACCTCTGCACGGCACTGTGAGCCAAGTTAACCTTCGCCCGGACACTGGCATTCACCTTGGAAACCCGAGACACACACGCATGCGCACCCTGGCGGTGAGCCCTCGAGATTGATGGCCCAGGTACTGAGGGGTGAATTTTCATCAGCAAGCTGGAGGGGGTTGGAAGAGGAGGATCGATTTGTAAAAAAATAAATCAAGAATTTGGGCTCCTCACTGAGGGTATTGGGAGGACATGGAGTATTCTTAGTCATGGAAGAGTTAAACAAAACTTTTTTACCTCCATCAGAGAACAAAGTACAACAGTTTGGTTTCCAAAGGAAAAAAATCTTTGTGGCCAAAAATTTTGGACTAGACGTAAAAGGAAAAGATACATTAAACTTTAAAACTTCTGCTATTAAGAAAATGAAAATGAGGGCCGGAGATTTAGCTCAGTGGTTCCAGTGCCTGCCTCACAAGCGGAAGGTCCTGAGTTCGATCCCGGTAACCACATACAATGCTAGGCATGGTGACTCACGCCCACCGGCAATCAATACCACATACCACAGTGCCCAGCGTGGTGGCTCACGCCTGTCATCCCAGCACTAGGGAGTCAGAGACAGGAGGATTGCTGAGTTTGAGGCTTGCCTGGGCTACATAGTGAGCTCAGGGCCAGCCTGAACTACAGAGCGAGACCGTGTCTCAAAAAAAAAAAAAAAAGAGCACAAGATCTTCACAATACATATATATACCTGACACAGGGTATGTATTCAGAGTGACACGGTATTGTCAGACACATCACAAAAGAGATGGCCATGATGCACCTCAAAAGAGACTCAGCACACAACAGTAGACAGGTGATTGGAAACTAAAACTGAATGAACTCTATAAACCTAACAAAAGGACTTAAAAGTCATTGATAACATTAAATGTCAAGAAAGTGCCCAGAACTTTGGTACATAGGTGGTGGGAACATCAAATGATAGTCACTTTGGAAAATTGTTTCTTAGCATATTAAGCATATATGTATAATGACCCCAATATTCAACTGCTAGAAGTTTCCTTGAAAGAGTGGGAATACATGACCACAAAAAATACTTGTGCCCAAATGTTTTTATTCATGATAGCCTCATACCAGAAATGATCCAAATGTCCCTCGATGGATAAGTGGATAGACTGACATTTTCACACAGTAGGATACTCTTCCACATTAAAAGTGACTGAACTACTAATTTATATGACAACAGAGATGACCGCTCTATGTTGCATGAATACGCAGAGTTCTAAAACTGTCAGAATTAATTCATGGGGGAGTGTGGGGTAAGACTTAGTCAAAGATGAGTAAGTTTCCAGGAGTGATAGAAATGTTCT
>PVIC010010385.1:24367-43672 GCA_004025085.1 Thryonomys swinderianus | reverse complement strand
CCTTTCTCTCTCTTGTTTCTCTCTCTCTCTCTCTCTCTCTCTCTCTCTCTCTCTCTCTCTCTCTCTCTCTCTCTCTTTCTTCATCAGGATCTCCCCTTGCAGTTCAAAATGGCCCTGAGGTCACTAGCCCAGTCAAGCCTCAAACTCAGCAATCCTCCTGCCTCTGTCTCCCAAATGCTGGGATTACAGACATGAGCCACCACACCCAGCTATAGGAATCTTATCAGCGGATTAGTCCACTGATGTGGTTATAACTAAATGTGATTTAGGGGATGGAGCCTGGTTGGCAGAGGTGGGCCACTGGGGTGTGGCCTGGGTTTATCTCCTGCCCCCCTCCTCCTAGATCTCTTTCTGTTTCCTTACTGGCACACCATGAAATCGTTATCCTTTGCTGTGCTGCTCTGCCATGCCACCCTTCTTTAGAGCCAGCTTATTATGGACTGAAACATCTACAAAGCATGAGCCAAAATAAATCTCTCCTCTTTAGAGTTGTGGGTGTTTGCATAGATAATCAAGAGCTGGTTCTAGGTCATCTGTTCTTTGTCTTTTGGATGGCCCTGGAGGAATTCAAGGCAAACACACAAATGTTGACCTGAGGACACTAAATGAAATCATACTCGGGAGCTGCCAGTCCCTTGGGAAATCAACCAAAGCTTTGACTAGAGGAAGAGGATATTGATACAGAGTACAAACAGTTTCCAATGTTATCTTTGGGCCCACCTGTTTGTTTGTTTTTTTTTTTGTTTTTTTTTTTTTTGCTTTTTGAGACAGGGTCTCGCTTTGTAGTTCAGGCTGGCCCTGAGCTCACTATGGTGCCCAGGCAAGCCGCCGCGAACTCAGCAATCCTCCTGTCTCTGCCTCCCGAGTGCTGGGATGACAGGCGTGAGCCACCATGTCCGGCATTGTGTTATGTGGCATTGATTGTTGGTGGGCGTGTCTCCACACCCAGCATTATATGTGGTTACCGGGGATCGAACTCAGGACCTTGCACTTACAAGGCAGGCGCCAGAACCACTGAGCTAACCCTCCGAGGCCCCACCTGTTTGAAGTGTTAGAACTAGCCTTCTTTATGGAGTATATTTATACTGCAGATGTTCAGTGGCTCTGATCAGTGTGCAGTTGCTAAATAGAGCCTCCTGTTCACCCTGCTATACTCCAGCATACCCCACGCTTTATGCTCTTGAAGCCCTTCCCACAAGCCTCCAGCCCTTTCCCACCAAGTTTCAGCCAGTGACCCAAAAGGCTAAGGCTTCCCCATCTGAGAGTGTCACAGACTTTGACTGTGGAAGTTCAGCCAGAAACTGGATGCCTTAGTGCTGTTTCTCAACACACTTGCTCTCGGTCTCTCTGTCTCTGTCTCTGTCTCTGTCTCTGTCTCCCTCTCTCTCTCTGTCTCTCTCTGTCTCTCTCTCTCTCTCTCTCTCTCTCTCTCTCTCTCTCTCTCTCTCTCTCTCTCTCTCTCTCTCTCTCTCTCTCTCTCTCTCTCTCTCTCTCTCTCTCTCTCTCTCTCTCTCTCTCTCTCTCTCTCTCTCTCTCTCTCTGTCTCTCCCTGTCTTCCAGGCACGGGACAGACTGGACCTCCTGCCTACAGATGACCCAGTGCGACCTTGTAACTCATTCTGGCCAATGAAGAGCCAAAGTGACAGTTTCACTTCTGGCATAACATTTTATTTCCTGATATAAAAGTCTTCTGAATTATCATTTCTTCTGCTACAGCAACTAGAAACATTTGAAAAGATGGCCACTACATGCAAGATATGTAGATTAAACAAGAAAGAAAAGAAACGAACTGTTATTTCAAGCCACTGGAATTTTGCAGCTCTTATTTAGTGTGACTTTGCTTTTTGTGAATAATAATAATAGTTCACTTTTCTCAGTTATAGCTCCAGTCTGGTTTTTTAATTTTTTATTTTGAGACAGGGTCTGTTAAAGTCAATAAGCTGACCAGGCTGCGTTCAAATATGGGAATCTTTTTGCCACAGCCTCCTACAGTAAATGACTTTCATGGTTCTATCATAAGCATTTCTCTGGGTTTTTTTTCTAACTGGCTAAGATGGTTTCTGTTGTATCTTGGAGGTGTAGACAAACACATTGAGTGACAGAGAAGTTACATAAATTACCTAAAATGATGTAATGACAGGAGCGAAACTAGACTCAGGAACAGGAAGTCTGCCTCTAGGTGTAACCACTGAACTGCTCAGTTTCTTGGACATTATCATGCATTTTAATATGATCATTGTGGCAGGTTTTTAAAAAATTTCTCTTCATTAAAAACATACACCCTGGAAGCTGCAGCAAAAACACATCGCCATATCATAGTCACCATCTGCCACCATTAAGTTAAACTCTTGTTTGCAATTAATTGCAACTATTTTATAAGGAGAAAATAGTTGACATTTGAAGTGATGGCACCCCAGATGTCATTACTTGAGTTATTAAATCACATTAGAATTTTTAAAAGTGACAGCATGCACAGAAAGTAAATAGTGCTCAGTCATAAGAGTTACGCTCTGCAGGACCTGGCTCTCCATTCTTAAAACTAATTTTCCTGATTTAGAGTCATACCTTAAAAAAAAAAAAAACAGGAGCTGGAAACATTATCTATTTAGCATATTTCATTTTAGATTAAATAGATTTTACTCGCTGTTCCTGGTAATTATATATAATTAAAAAGCACAGAGGAATGTGCTTAAAGACACAATGAAGTAATAATCATGTGAACAGTGTCTTATTTTAACTCACCGCTGAGGGGAAGTTGCTTTTATTCAGATTAATTTGTAAAAGGGCTGATGAGAACATGACAGAGTGAAACAGAAGGGAACATGTTCTTTCAAATTGCTCTGCTCAGAAAACATGATTAATGAAATACATCTAATTGCATAAATGCTTCAGAGGGCATTACTACTGAGTACACTTGAAAGGTTATGCTCCTGTAGGAAAAGCAATAGCTTTTTCTTTGCGAGGAATCTATCCTGTTTTTCAGAACTCTCAGTGAAGTTGGGTTGACTCAGATCATTGCCCTAAAAGAAGACCTGGCTGAGGAACACTGAGTGTCCAACGTGCCCCTAGCATAGCCATTGCCTTTGATTCCTGCTGCGTCTCATTTGTGTGGATTCTCCGGGACAGACTAGCATGGAAATGGTGAATTTGTCAAGGAAATCACTCATTTGCTCAAAAGCAAAGAATTGGCCTTCTGCTGAGTGTAAGGTGTTGAGCTCCACGACTTGAGGCATACAAAGGACAAGCACATTACCACTCCCCAAAAGTTCACTCCATGCTAGACACATTGCTATGCACTTGCACGACATCAGTTGATCTCTACAACTCTATGAAGTCCCAATATTATGATTATCAATATTTTTAGATCAGGTTGGAAATCAAGGCTGATGATAACATTATTGAATATATAGCTTTGAGTATTCAGAAAGAAGATTAAACCTGGAGAAACTTTTAAGTAGAACTAAGACTGCTATTTTAAACAGGGTAGTTAGGGAAAACCCACTAGAAAGGGACATCTATAAGCACGTTTGTAACTGACACATAAAGATTATAAATATTTATGACATACCATGTTCTGTTTCCACACATGTGTGCTGTATAATGTACATATCAGAATAAGCATATACCACCTCAGACACTTATTTCTTTTTAGAAAGTCACATTTGAATGAAGATTTAAAGGAATCAAGGAGACAGCCATGGAAATATTTAGAGGAAAAGCATTTTCAACTGAAAGAGGACTCAGTGTAAAGGGAAAATATGAAAGGAGCAGTGAGGGAGGTGAAGGAAGGCAATGGAGGATCCATCAGGGCAGGGGGAAAGGTGTGCGGACCTACTTGGTCGTTGTTAGTATTTTCTTACAGTCCTAGAGACCGAGGGCAAGGCCTCACAGAGGCTAGGCCAGTGTTGCTTTGCTGAAGTTCACTCCCTGTCCTGTGTAGACCCTTCAATAGCTGCTGTTTCAACTCTCGGTGGTGACAGAAGCCCCTGGAGCATGTGCAGTAGAGGGAGGGTGTGATCTGATACCAAAGGACTCACTCTAGCTGCCACGTAGGGGACAGACCAGAGGGCACAAAAGGGGCAGAAAGAGGAAACAGAGAAGCCAGGTAGGTGGCCAGTGCCATCAGGTAGGCAGATGATGTGAGCTGCCCAGGATGGCAACTGAAAGTAAAAAGAAAAAGCCAAGTTCTAGATGTATTAAATCTTCAAAGTGGAAATAATAGAATATGTGACAGACCAGATGCAGAGGATAAAAGCAAGACTGGGCTCTGAGATGGGCTCTGGTCTTTGACCCGGTAACTAGAAGCATGTTTAGAAGTTAGAGGGGAGCCTAAAAGCCCCAATTTTGGAAGTCTGTTTCGGTGTATTAAAACTTGAAATAGCTGCTAGACAATGCAAAGGATATGTCAAAGAGACTAACAGTCGTGAGGTAGAGACAAAGCAGGACTACATACACACAATTGAATGCAATTAGCATAAAGAAAGCAATTGAGGCTGGTGGAATGAAAATAACCACCAGGAAGCTGAGTGTAAACAAGAGATGCCTGAGGAAGGGGTTCTGGGATGGGACAGCATTTCAGGATTGGAGCATGAAAAGAAACCACAGGAATACAAGAAACAACTGTAGAGGCAGAAAAAAATCCTAGAGTTCAGAATGGTGACCTGAGAGCCAATAGGATTGGAGAAAAGGACATAATTTAGTGGTGTTGTATATAAAATAAAAGCATGAGTGTGAAATCACAGGATAAAATTAAAAGCTTCTGTGTCTTCAAGATTCCCCAAAACTTCTCATGTATGTGAGCTAAGTTTATTGATACATTTCAACCTAACAAGTTA
Source organism: Thryonomys swinderianus (assembly GCA_004025085.1). Taxonomy (NCBI): domain Eukaryota; kingdom Metazoa; phylum Chordata; class Mammalia; order Rodentia; family Thryonomyidae; genus Thryonomys; species Thryonomys swinderianus. The sequence goes on along the minus strand of PVIC010010385.1, from coordinate 38,837 downwards.
TAAAGCCCTCTTTTCCCTGTGCCTTCTAACCCAGGGCCAATGAACCTCTGAGCAGCAGGTGCGCAGAGCCCTCCCTGACACCACGAGCTGAACGAGTTGCTTTTTTCTAAATTAAAACCTCAGTGCTCAGGCTTATCTCAGCACTGGCGCTCTGTGACAACAAAGCAGGTTTGGGGTTGCAGTTGGGACACGCTACCTCTGAAGCGGTCGCCATCACTGTTCCACCTGCGTAACCAAGCTTCCGGTGCCTATGGCAGCTTGAAGAGAAAAATAGTTGACTTTTATAGTGTCACTATCACCTTAGGTTTGAACCTATAGTCTCTTTCCCACCTTTGTGGTCAGAAACCAAGATGTGACTCCTTCCCTTTCCCCTAAGGCGGTATCCTCTTCAGCCTAGTATCTCTTAACTTTGCACAATACAGTCCTCATATTTAGAATTCTCTGTGCAGAATCATGATACTGTGTTCACTGGGCTGAGAGCCTGTAATAATCCTAGGAGTGTTGAGATGGTGGTGATGATGAACATGTGTTACTTCACTCAACAAAAATGTCAGAAGGGCAGCCTAAGGTCGCATTTAGAGCTCAGGCCTTACGGCCAGATGGCCCAGGTTCAAATGCTAACTGGGGCCGTCTTAACTGTTTTACCCTCCGTGAGACAGAGATCAGCACTCGACCGACCTTGTAAGTTTGCTATGAGGATTAAATGAGTTAACACTGTGAAAGCTCTTAGGATAGTGTCTGGCACAGGATAAGTGCTTTATAAGGGCTTACCACATAGAGGAAATGTGCTCAGTTCTGACCACCGTGTGCTCAGTTCTCCACTAATCACTGGGGTTAACAGACCCACACATGGTGGTGGGAGATTAGGGATTAAACAAGAAAACAAATATTGGAGACTACACTAGTGTGTTTACTATTAACTAGAGACATGACAGAAACCTATTAGACTTAGTGGAAGGTAAAGAAAGTATTTCCTATTACCTGGGGCCAAAGCATTGAGGGGGGCAGCTGGTACGTGGGGAACTGGGGTCAAAGGAGTCCCAGCAGAGAGAACCCCAAAAGTAAGGTGCTATAGCTATAAAGATAAAGTGGCCAACTTGATCTTGACAAAAAAGAAGACCACATCTAATTTCAAGTAGGGAGAACATGTAAATTAGGCAAAGCCAAATCCTGCTGTACAGCAGTTAGGCAGAAGAGCATATCCCTGGGGAACTTCTCATACTGTGGACAAAATTCTTACAGTGTCTAAAGGAAATATCCATCCAGCCTGATGCTATGGGGTGAGGGTCCACTTAAATCAGAATGGAGCTGGCCTGCAAATTTTAACATCAGGAGTAAGAGTAGGCCGCCTCCTTTAACCCACTCTCCCCTCTCCGCCTTAGTATTCAATTTGAGCTTATAAAATATGTGCTTGGAACCCGGATATGACAAGGGACAGCTAACTCTTTCCCTACATGAAATGGCCTTCCTATGTGTTTCCACTATCAAAATCTGCTGCTTCTGTGTCTTTCCAGCTACTGCTAAAAAAATAACATGAGTTCCATCAAAGGTATCACCTGGTCCAAACGCAGGTTGAGACTGTTCTCAAAGGCCAAATGAATAGCCACCTAGGAGCACATGGCTGAGGCAGGCCCTCTGCTGCTGCTCCATACCCTCCTGCACAAGCTCACTGATGAGCTGAGACCTCCCTGGCATCCCAGCCCTTCAGTCTGTTCTCAGACCTGGCTAAGGAGCCAAACAGATTTGGAAACCTGCTGGGGCCCAGCAGACCTGCATGCTGGGAAGTCACTCGTATGCCCTGAGATCTGGGGCAGTGCCTGGCTGGGCACTAGGAAGTCAGCCCAGGTTCCCAGAGAGCCCACGGCATCCAGTCTAAACAGATACATCAGTCTGCTCACTAAGAGAATAAAGCTGGCTCTCCCAATATAATTACAGGCTGGCTGATTTATTATTCTGAACTTTGGTGCATGGCAGGGGTAGTGTTACTTGTGCCAGTGTGTGGTATTGGGCCAAAAGATGAAATACCAGACTCTTCTGATTGGTTCCAAGAGTCCACTTGCACAAACAGTGCCCCTGCATGTGCCAGTGTGTGTGCCGGGATTACGCACGCGGCTTTGTCTCTCTGGCAAAGCCATTTTATGAAGGAAATTACAAATCTTGATATATTCAGAGCCATTTAATAGCTGGCAAGCTACTACCAACCACCTAAGCTACTGCCAAATTGACTGAAATAACCTAAAGGGCCCATCTTTGTCAGGTGATTTGCATAAGACATTAAATACACCCCAGATTTTCTCTAAAGAAAAAAAAAATCATTTCTCTTTGGCCCCTGTTCCAGTCAGTGTGAACAGGCTACACCCGGAACAATGAGAAAACAAACTGTAAGAAATCAGGGAAGGTCATGTGAGGGACAATGGCTTTTAGACGACTGAGACTGGGCTAAGGATTCTATTTCGTCCTCCACCTGACAGCTTGCTGTGCTGCAGCAGGTTCCTTTACCTTCGCAAGCCCGACTCCCCCAGCTACAAAGTGGAAATCACGTGTTGTGGTGGGAGCGAGCAGTTTGGGATCAATTACCCTTTATGAGAGAAGAATTCAACAAACCAGTATTTTCCAAATGGTGGTGAAAGTATGAATCCTATAGATTTGGAAGTTCTCAGTGAAACATTTTTACGTTTTGTTTACCTTTTGATTATAATTTCAATATTAATATATCTGGGTGAGCTGGAAGGCACCTTGGCATTGGATTTTAGGCTTACTTCGGGATCTGCACTTCCTAGCACCTTGGTACTAGGTTGAGTTCTCTGAGCACTTAGGGTCTAGGGAGACCAGAAAACGTGTTGTGCATGTGAAGTTCTGAGGGTCCAGATCAGGGCAGGGACACTGTGGCCTCACAGCACTGGACCTCTTGGCAAGAAAGTGGCAAAACAGAGGGCTCCTGGAACTCACCAGTACCAAAAAGAATATAAAATGTTCTCGCAGAAGAGAACAATTGACACAATGTTTGCATTGTGTAATGTTATTTTCAGGGTTTTTTGTTTTATTGTTTTATTTTTAACAGGTAAAATTGTTTCGGTTCCAAAGTAGTTTGCAAGTAACCTGCTTTAGATTTTGTACCTAGGATACATATATGTAGTCTATAATATACTTGTAACATAGTTATAAAGTTATAAACTATATTACCCATATTGTATAATAAGTAAAAATTTAAAAATTATTCTCAAGAATAGATGTTGACACAATTTTTCCTACAGAATGAGTTCATAAATCATCTAATTTTTAGAAATGTGGGGATAATGTGTCAGTGTTGGTGTAGTTATTATAAGGAAAATGAATGGAAGAAACTAGAGACTTCTGTTAAGTGGAAAACGTAGGCTTTCATATTTGCATATACTTAGAGATTAAAATTATATGGAGAAAAGTAGGTCTAGGAAAAATAGCACACCAAAGAAATACACTAAATCACTGTTGGTCTGGGCATGCAGCCTGGTGGTCAAGCAATAGTTTAACGTGGCCCAGGCCCTAGGTTCAATCTCTAGCATCACAGAAGAAAAGCAAAACAAACAAAAAACTAAATAGCTGTTACATTTGAGTGACGAAATGATGTATATACCCTTTCTATTCCAGAATATTCCAGTCACCTTTAACAGATATGAAAATGTAGACTTTTAAAATGCACATCTTCAGAATAAGCAGCCCCTGCAGGCTAAGGTAGCTGGCTGGGTGCCCATTGGCAGCCCTCAGGCCCAGCCTGGGCGCAGGTTTCAGGAGCGTCCTTCCCGCGCACTACAGCTCCTACACGTTTCCCTGATGCGATTTACAGGACGAGGTTCTCTGTTTTAAGACACCTCTCCCGGGACACGCATTCTTTGTAGTACTGGGGAGCTCCAGGACCCCCCGTGCTCCAGGCCGTGGGGTGTTCCCCTGCGGTCTTGGTGCATTTCCATGGCTGCCCCCAGCAGATGCGCCCGGGCTGCTGCTGGTTCTCCTCTCCCTAGCACAGCACCTCTTTGGGCCACTTCTGCCTTCTGTCTGGTTTTCCTCCCCAAGCCTTAGTCACGGATTCCATCTCTGCCAGACCACCTTCTGCTGGGCTTCCAAAGTTACCCGCCTTCTCCCCCCTCAACAGCTCCCTTGGGTGACGTGACAGAATGTGTCTTAGTGCCAGCTGCACTCTGGAAGTGACTATAGCTAACCCTGGTTGTAAAAATCACATTACATATATTATACATAAATATAAAATTTTAAATTACCAAACTAGCCCATATCACAAAAGTAAGTATCTTCAGGGCGAAGCCTTGGCCCTGACGGTGTTGAAGGTTCCCTAGGTGATCTTGTGTACAGCCAGCACGGTGAAGGCCTGAGAATGGGTACTCTGAAGCCAACTGCCTGGCATTGGATCCTGGTTCCACCACACACCTGCTAGTAGCATCCCTCTAAGCAAGTGAACATACCATCACACGTTTCCGTATTTGTACTCTAAGGAGATGCTGATAATGACACCTACCATGAAAGCTGATATGAGGATTAAATAAGATAATGCCCAAGAAGTACTTTGAAAAGCCCAGCACAGAGCAGGTACTCCATTCAGGCTGTTCTTACTAATGATTATTTGGGGGCTGGGGACATGGTTCAGTGGTAGAACATTGGCCTAGCACGAATGATACCCTAGGTTTGATCTCTACCACCATAAAGTAACATTACTGCTACTCACTCTCTAATATTTAGGGAGAATGCCAGGCTGACAGCTTCACAAACAAAAATGGGGGCTCTTCTCTAGGGGCAGGTGGATCTGCTCCACAGGACTCCGGGCTGCACCCAGGGCCTGCAAAGATCCATATTTTCCCCCAAACAAGGTCTTCCAACCTTTGTTGCTCTCCAGGCCCCATCAGGTGCCACAGCTGGTGCCCTAGAAATCGGTGCCTCTCAACATCACTTGCCCAGACCTCTTCTAAGGGTCTCAGGACCTTTCACAAGTGATTTGACAGAGCTCTGCATGTCGTTATGAAAAGCCATGCACTTCTGCAGCCCTCGCACAGGTGGACCTGGCATGGGTGGGCCATGGCAGCCTCTGTGGTGTGGGAACCAGAGGGTAGGCTCTACCTGGGCAGGACTTTTTCCTCCCCACAGCATGCTAACTCTTACTTTAGAGCAAACGTCCTCCCTTGGTCAATGAGCTACACACCTGTCAGTGTTTGTTTTTAACCAACAGTGTTGATTTAGCATGAAGCCCTGTGGGGGATGTGGTTACGGGTTGATAAGGGCTTAGAGAAGCTCTGTGTGAAGAGAAAAGGCCAAGTTGCGTGCTGAAAACTTAACCACCCTGTGTTTTGGCTTAAAAATATCTTTACCAAAATTGTGATGGTACCACAAAAGCACAACAAAGCATAAACTATTCCTCTTTTCAAGGAAGGTTTCTCTTCTCCTACCCTTGACCACACAGGAAGGCAGTGGCATAGTGGAAGTGGAGCTAAATTCAGGGTCACAGATTCTCTGTTCTGTTACTATTTGCAGCTTTCTCCATGCCTCAGTTTCCTACCAGGTTCTAGTGATACTTCTGCCTCTATCCATGTAGCAGAGAAGTGTTGGGAAGTGCTGGACTCTGTTCCCAGCCAGTACCCTATCACCTTGCCTACTGCAGTGGCAGCTGCACGGCTTCCTGTGGTTACTGAATACAGATGATACCAGGGGGTGCAGGAACCCTGGGAAGAGGAGCAAAACGAAAGCCACCCCAGCCCCATCCACGGGAGCAAATGTAGTGAACAAATAAGCACAACAAAGTGTTTCACAAGTGCACACTGGCAGTAGTATACACACAGATGCTGACCAGTTTTTGTGAAGAACGTGGATCTTGAGTACTGAGCGATAAACAGCTGCTTTCCAAGACAAGGAAGGTGGGCAGGGTGTTGTCAGAGGCCACGGGAAGCTGCATGGAGAGCAGAGGCACCAAGAGGCCTTAGGGGAGGTGGGAGTGAAGTCTGTAATGCAGGATTGGGGGGGGGTGCTGCCATGGGTTCTACCGTGAGATAAGTAGGGGTGAGATCACCGAGCTAAAACATAAAGGTTAGAGTTTAGCCCACAGAAGCACCAACGACAACCAGTTTTAAGAGTAACACTATCTCAAGTTTGAGTCATTTATGTGCAAATGGACACACCTTGACAACACACTAATAAGTAAAATAAATAGGTCACAGATATGTACATACCGTATCTTTTCTCTGGTATGAGAACCTATAGATGTAAATGAGTTCTAGGATGTATGATAGATTTTGTGAAATAGGAAAGACTCATAGGGAATGTGGTAGGGGAAAGTAGTGAGGGGAAAGAATAAAGATGATTTGAAAATAAAAAGAAGGTGGATAAAAATGAGAATTAACTCGTGTCATATACTGGTACAAATTCCTCAATGTTGAGTGTGATTGTCAGCTGAATATAAAATGTACCAATAAAGAATTCAATTTAAAAAAATAACACTATCAAATAATTTCATGCATTCCAGTTACATGTGAATGATTAAGGTATTAGAATAGGCGCTGTTGCATTTGCATTCACACTTTTTATACATTGCTGGAAAGCAGATGTCCAAGCAGTGGAATGATCTTGCTTCCTTGCGTGCTTCTCAAGGACAGTAATTGAAGCTTCAGGACTTTATAAGTTTAACTTTGATTTGCAGTGTGATGTTCAATGCCTGTTCCAGAGAGGTAGTGCAAATTGAGAAACTCCCTTTTCCAAAGAACTTTCCAACATTAATTTCTATATACCCTTATCAGTCCCCTTTTTCTATCATTTTTTTCTTCTAACTTTGTTTTTGCCTTAAATATTATCTTGAAAAACTAAGATTGTATCATGACTATTTTATAACTCCATAGTGGGCTGGGGATTTAGCTCAGTGATGCTGCATCTGCCTCACAAGAGCAAGGTCCTGAGTTTGATCCTCAGTGCAAAAAATGAGAGAAGAAAACCTTAAATTTATAGCTCTAGAGTTTCTGTGAAGAAGCCACTAACAGCTGAATGTCTTAAAATAATTTTTCCATACAGTTAGCACATACCTGACATATAGCAGGTGTGCAATTGAAGGATGCACATAGGTTACGAACTGGAAAGTACAGAGGGTTAACCCTACGCAGGTTGCTTAGTCATCAGTGATCCTGAGCAAATCACTTTAATCTTAGCCTTCAAATTTTCATATGTGCAACTGAGCTAATAACATTGCCAAAAGGAATTAAAATCATGACTCCCATGCTGATATAAAAGGAACACATGCTGAATATTTTGTTTGACCGGTAAAGGTCAAGTTTGGTTTGAAGAAGAAAAAGAAATACATTTATGTGGAGTAAAAGAATGTTGAAACAAGTTTACAGATTGAAGCTGGTTTCCCATGGATATTGCAAGTTTCATTCCATCTAGACAGTACATATTCACCTACCTATAGGCAAGAGTCATATACCTTGCTTTCAGTTATCTGTATCCTACAGTTACAATGCCACTTAAAGAAAAGAAAGACACAGAGTCCCTATAGTATCAGAATTAGATAAATGCATCCTTTCCCCCAAGCACAAACTTTTGCCATGTGATTCATATGTAGGATTCATATGCAATACCTCACATAGTGCTTAGAATGGACCAATTACCCAGCGAGTGATACTGCTACTGATTTAAGCCATGGTTGTCAATTGCATTTTCTAATAAATTAGAATTATGAATACATTAAAATCACATTCATCATTTACAATTTGTACCTGTACATAATATAACTTGATTCTTATTTTTTCCTATTGCCTTGTCCTCTCTTCAATCCCCCACTCTCATATACATAAGCTTTATTCTTTTATTTTTGCCATCAAATATTGTATTGCCCTTCTTTGATTTCCCTTGCTACCACCCAGTTCCCTTTTCCCTTTCTATTTCACAATGTCTACATATATTCTGGGCCACATTTATACTTTCAGTTTTTCAGTCTAGGAAAATAATATGGTATTTACACAACTGTGTTTTATTTCACTTTTGAGTATGTTCTCAAAGTACATCTATTTAAGTATAAATGACTCTAATTTATCATTCCTTGTGACTAACATTCCATTTTATTTTAAAAAAAAGCTAAAAAAACAATTTCTTTAGCAAGTCTCCAGTTGATGGGTATTTGGGCTATTTCCAGGATTAGGTTATTACAAACTGTGCCGCTATAGACATAGGTGCACATATGTCACTACAGTATGATGCTTTTAATTCTTTTTTTAATACATCCAGCAGGGAAATAGCAGGGTCAAATGGGAGCTTTAATTCTAGCTTTTTGAGGACTAATCACATTGATTTCCACAGTGGTTGTACCAGTCTTCATCCCCACCAACAGTAGAGAAGGGTTCCTTTCTCTCAACAGCCTCTCCAGAATTTGTTATTGGTTCATTTGTTAATAGCAGCCTTTCTCTTCAGAATAAAGTAGAATCTTAGTATTGTTTTTAACTGCATCTCTTGATATCATTGCAATGTTGAACATTTATTCTTATGTTTCTTTGCTGCCTTTTCTTCTTCATTTGAAAAATGTCTTTTTATTTCAGATGCCCATTTTTGAATTGGGTCTTTAAATTTGGAGAGGCTGAATGTTTTAAGCTCTTTATATATTCTGGATAGTAGACCTTCGTCTGAGGAACACCTGGTAAAATTTTTGTAGGTTGATGACTTCTATTGCTGTGCAGAACCTTTTAATAAGATGAGATCCCAGTTGTTGATTCTTTCTGCCAATTCTCCTGTTACTGAGGTTTGGTTTCCCTATGACAATGTTTCCAAGAGTTCTACCTAATCTATCTTCCAGCAGGTCTAGTGTTTCTGTTTTAGTATTTAGATCTTTAATCCATTTCAATTTTAGTTCAGTACATGGTGAAAGATATAGGTGTAGTTTTAATCTCTGGCAAACTGAAACCCAGCTTTTCCAGCACCACTTGTTAAAGAAGCTATGGTTTTTCCACTGAGAGTGTTTAGCTCCTCTGTCAAAGATGAGGTAGCTTAGTATGTCTGGAGTTCTTTCTGCATCTAGTCTGTTCCACTGATCGTTGGGTCTGTTTCTTTCCCAGTACTATGCTATTTTTTTAATCACACTGGCCTCGTAGTATAGTTGTATGTGGGAGACAGGGTAAGAGGACACAACCAGAACCCTTGTGGCAAGCTCCAGTCCCCCGTGAATACAACAGCAAAAGGATTAACAATACACATACAGCAAAATCAGAACCTTGAGGAAAAGGCTGAACCCAGGCTCAACTCTTGCTACTCTGAGCAAGGCCAAATACTGCACAAGCAAAACGGGCCAATCCTCTGAGCTTGCATCACTTTTATTTGGTACCAAGCCTTCACATGCATAATCCTAGCATGTATAAGACAGGGCTGTCCCAAACCCCCACATCCAAAATTCTTGAACACCTAAAACAGGTGGTTATCCACAATAATCCCTGTAGTCAGAGATCCTGTAAGACAGGGAAAATATCCTTAAACCTGAGTAAGTAAATCCCAGTAAATCAGTCTTAAATCTGGGTAAGTTGTCCACAGCTCCCAACAGTTATAAACTGGTGATTGTAATATACCCTGCCATGTCTTTGTTGCATGGAATTGCTTTTGGTTCCAGATGAATTTTCGGAGTATTTTCCTTAATTCTGTGAAATATATTGCTGAAATTTCAGTCAGGTTTGCGTTAAATCTATACAGCAATTTTGGGACTATAGCTACTTTGGCAAGGTTGTTTTTTTCTACATAGGAACAAGGGATGTCTTTTCATTTTCTGATATCCACTTCAATTTCCTTATTCAGAGTGCTGTGGTTTTCTGAGGAGTCTTTTGCTTCCTATGTTAGATTAATTCCTAGATATTTCATTTTGGTGGATGCTATTGAAAAGGAATTGTTTCCCCAATTTCTCTCTCAGTGAGTCTGTTATTCATGCATACTAATTTTTGAGAATTGACCTTATACTGAGCTACTCTACTGAATCTTGTGATTAAATCCAATGGTCTGAGATTTTGGGATCTTCTATATAGAGTATCATGTTACCAGCAAAGGGTGACAATTTAACTTCTTCCTTTCCTATTTTTATTCCATTTATTTATTTATTTATTTATTTATTTTTTCTTGTCTAATTACTGTGGCTAATGTTTCCAGAACTATATTGAATGGGAGTGGTGATAGGGGACATCCTTCTCTTGTTCCTGATTTTAGCATGAAAAGTTTCAGTTTCTGACTATTTATTATGGCCCTGGCTATTGATTTTCAGGGATTTTTATTGTTTATTTGTTTTGATACAGAAGATCAAACTCATGACCTTGTGCTTGTGAGGCAAGCTGGAACTGCTGAACTAAAATTCCTGGCCTCTTTTTTTAGATAATTTTGTGTGTGTATGTGTGGTACTAGGTATCAAACTCGTGACCTTGTACTTTCAAGGCAGGTAGTGGCAGCACTGAACTAAATCCCTGGCTTTTCATAAATAGCTTTGATCAAGTTGAGATAAAGGCCATCATCCATAGGGTTCTGATCATGAACCATGTAGGAGTAGCTAACTTATTTTCAGACAAAGTAGATTTCAAACCAAAATTAAGAGAGACAAAGAAGGTCACTACACCCTTGCACAGGGAACAATTCAAGAGGAAGAGATAACATTCATAAATTTATGTGCTCCAAATGCTAGTGCACTCAAATATATAAAAAAAAATTAATGGACATTAAAGGCCAAATAAGCACTAATACAATAGCAGTGAGGGCCTAAATATCCAATGTCACAAGTAGATCAACTAGACAAAAAAATCAATAATGAAATACTAGAATTTAACCAAACTTTTGAACAAATGGACTTAATAGATGTCTACAGGTATTACACCCTACAAAATCAGAGTATACATTCATCTCAGCTGCACATGGGTCATTCTCCAAAATAAATTACATATTTGTTCATAGAACATGTTTAAGTTCAGTGCCAGGCATGGTGGCTCACGCCTGTAATCCCAGCACTCAGGAGGCAGAGACAGGAGGATTGCTGAGTTCCAGGCTTGCCTGGGCTACATAGTGAGCTCAGGGCCAACCTGAACTACAAAGCGAGACCCTGTCTCAAAAAAAAAAAAAAAAAAAAAAAAGATAAGGTGGCTTAGTGTACCTGGAGCTATTTCTGGATCTTCTAATCTATTCCACTGATCCTCAGGATTGTTTCTTTGCCAGTACTATGCAGTTTTTATCACAGTGGCTTTGTAGTAAAGTTTCAAGTTGGGGATAGTGATGCCCCCTGCCATGTCCTTGTTTCCTAGAATTGCTTTTGCTGTTCTAAGTCTCTTGTGGTTCCAGATAAGTTTTTGGATGATTTTCTCTAGATCTGTGAAATATGCTGTTGGGATTTCAATTGGGATTGCATTGAATCTGTATAGTAGTTGTGGGAGTAAAGACATTTTAACAATGTTAGTTCTTTCTAACAGGAACAAGGGGTGACTTCCCATTTTCTGATATTCTCATCAATCTCCTTTTTCTGAGTGTTGTAATTTTGGAGTAGAGGTCCTTTACCTCCTTTGTTAGATTGATTCCTAGACATTTCATTCTTTTGGGTGCTATTGAGAAAGGAACTGACTGCCCAATTTTTTTCTCAGTGAGTCTGTTGTTTGTGTATAAAAATACAATTGATTTTTGAGCATTGGCCTTGTATTCAGCTATGCTATTAAGTTTTGTGCTTAAGTCTAACAGTTGTTTGGTGGAGTTTTTAGGATCTTCTAGGTAGATTATCATGTCATCAGCAAATAATGACAGTTTAACTTCTTGTTTCCTATCTTTATTCCATTCACTTCTTTCTCTTGTCTAATTGGTGTGGCTAATGTTTCTAGAACTATTTTGAACAGAACTGGTGACAGTGGACATTCTTGTCTTGTTCCACATCTTAGTGTGAGAGGTTTCAGTTTTTGACCATTTAGGATGATGCTGGCTGTGGGTTTCTCATAAATAGCTTTTAATAGATTGAGATAAAGTCCATCTCTTCCAATATTCTGAAGGGTTTTGATCATGAATAGGTGTTAGATTTTGTCAAATGGTTTTTCTGGATCTATTGAGATAGCCATGTGGTTTTGGTCCTTGAGTCTGTTGATGTAGTCAATTATTTTAATTGATTTACATATGTTGAACCATTCTTGCATCCCTGAGATGAAACCAACTGGGTCAGAGTGTATGATCTTGACAATTCTCTGTGTTCTGTTTGCCAGTATCTTTTTGAGGATTTTTGCATCAATATTCATTAGAGAGATTGGCCTATAGTTCTCATTTCAAATTGGGTCTTCTTCTCCTTTTGGAATCAAGGTAATGGTTACTTCAAGGAATGAATTTGAGAATACTGCTTCCCTTTCAATTTCCTTAAAGAGTTTGAGAAGTGGTGGCAATAACTCTTCTTGAATGTTTTCTAGAACTCAGCAATAAAGCCATCAGGACCAGGGCTTTGCTTTGCTGGTAGATTTTTTATTACATATTCAATTTCACAAATTGAATGGGGTGTTTAACATTTTATATCCTCTTCCTTCAGCTTTGGAAGTTCATATGTATCTAGGAATCTATCCATATCTTCTATATTTTCCATCTTTTTGTAGTACAAATTTTTGAAGTACATGTTTATTATCCTCTGTACTTCCATTGAATCCGTGATAATTTTCCCATTTTCATTCCTAATAGCATGGATTTGAGCCTTTTCCTTCCTTTGTTTGATAAGGTTGGCTAGGGGTCTGTTAATTTTGTTAATCCTTTTGAAGAACCAACTCTTGGATTCATTGATTTTTTTTGTATCATTCTCTTAGACCCCATTAAATTAATTTCTGCCTTGATCCTTATAATTTCCTCCCTAGTGTGAGCTTTGGGTTTCTCTTGATTCTCTTTTATAGTAGCTTGAGGTTCAGCATTAGGTCCTTTATTTGAGCTTGCTCTATTTTCCTAGTGTAGGCATTTACTGCTATGAATTTCCCTTGCAGAACTGCTTTCATTGTATCCCATAAATTCCCTTAAGTTGTACTGGGATTATCACTTAATTATAAAAACTGTTTAATTTCTTCCTTAATTTCTTCTGTGACACATGTTGGTCAGCAGACTATTATTCAACTTCCATGTGTTTATGACAGTCTTGAGATTTCTTCTGCTATTCAGCTCCAATTTCAAGGCAGTATGGTCTGACAGTATACAAGGGATAACTTCAATTCTTTGCACTTACTTAAACACATTCTATGAACTAATATGTGGTCTAGTTTGGAGAATGACCCATGGGTAGCTGAGAAGAATGTGTATTGTGATTTTGTCAGATTCAATCTCTGTAGGCATCTATTCAGTCCATTTGTTCAAAGGTGTGATTCAGTTCAAGTATTTCATTATTGATTTTTTTGTCCAGTTGATCTGTCTACATGTGACAGCAGGGTATTACATTCCTCCAGCACTATTGTATTAGTGTTTATTGGGGTTTTCATATGTTAATATTTGTTTGGTATAGTTTGGTGTATAAATATTTATGAATATCATCTTTTTCTCTTGGATTATTCCCTGTACAAGGATGTAGTGTCCTTCTTTGTCTTTCTTAATCAGTTTTGGTTTGAAATCTATTTTGTCTGCAAATAAGATAGTCACTACTGCTTTTTTTGCAGTTTCCTGACACATGAGGAATGCATTCCATCCTTTTACTTTCAGTCTGTGGCTTTCTTTCGGAGTAAGTGTGTTTCTTGTTTGCAGCATATTGTAGGATTTTGTTTCTTAATCCATTCTGCCAGTCTGTGTCTTTTAATTGGCCCATTGAGGCCATTGACATTAATAGTATGGCCTGATTTATATCTGTCATGGTATTTTCCTATTCTTATCTCTTTTATTCTTTGCTTTTTCCCTTTCCATTCAACTTTTTGTCTTGCTCAGTGATTCACTCTGCTAGGTCTCATGAGTTTTTTGTCTTCATTGCTTTTTTTCCAAGATATTCTTTGGAATGTTTTGGAGTGCAGGTTTTGTAATTGAGAGTTCTTCAGGTGTTCTTTGTCATGGAAGTATTTTATTTTTCCATTGATTTTTTTTAAAGATAATTTTGCATGACACATCAGTCTAGGTTGGAGGTTGTTTTCCTGCAATGCTAGAAGTACTCCACCCCAGTTTCTCCTTGCACTGAGAATTTGCATTGAAAAGTCTACTGTGATCTTGATGGGCTTCCTTTTGTATGCAGTTTTTTTCTTTTCTCTAAGTGCTTTCAGTATTTCATTCTTTTGTTGGATATCTGGAACTTTGATGATTATATGCCTGGGTGTAATTTTTTTTTAATATGACAGCATTTTGCAGTCCTATACACCTCATTTATCTGTATGTCCAATTCTTTTCCTTTTCCTATGAAGTTTTCTGCCATTATATCTATGAACAGTTTTTTTTGTCTTTTATACTGTCTCCTGTTTCTTCACTGACTCTGATCAGTCTTATGTTATTCTTTTTTTTTTTTTTTTTTTTTTTTTTTTTTTTT
>PVIC010010385.1:0-24267 GCA_004025085.1 Thryonomys swinderianus | reverse complement strand
TCTAGGAGCTTTTGGATTGATTTCTCATGATCCCTTGCCATTTTCCATAAGTTATTCCTTTCCTGTTCATTGGCTGTGAGACTGTCTTCTAGGTCTGAAATTCAGTTTTCAGCTTCATTCATCCTACTTCACAAACTTTCATTAGCATTTTTGCTCACCTGGAACTTTGCTTAAAGCTCCTTATAATGTTCCATTGCTTTTGTTATCTGAGATTCTGTGATGTTCCTGATTTCTTCTTTAATGAAGTCTTTCACTGTGGACAGCATTTCTGTTTTCATTGCAGAGATCAGTTCTCATTTCCACTTTAGTAGATCTGCTTTTGTTACCAGTTCAGAGAGTCCTGGTGATTGAGCTTCATTTTGGTCCATTGCCCTTTTCCCTGAATTCCCCTGTGGTGGTGATCTTTGTGTCTGAGTTCTTGAATTTTTTCTCATTTCTATTGTGCTGGCGAGCACTGTAAGTCACTGCACAACTTATGTGGTGCTTACCCAGACTCATGCAAACAGGAATAGAGTTCACATGAGGCTTCTGACCTGAGTCTGATAGCAGATAGGCTGCTAACAGGTAGCAGAAGGCACTGCATGATCTCCATGGCACTTATCCAGACTCTCATCAGCAGAGGAAATGTCTCCCATCCTTCTGGTCTGGATGCAATGGCCGAAGGCTGCTAGCCTGGGGTGGAAGTCCCTGCTTAACATCTGTGTCACTTACCCAGACTCCCTGAAGGGGAGTGGAACTCCCAAGGGGCATCAGGCCTGGGCCCAGTGGTAGGAAGTCTGCTAGCAGGTGGCAGAAGTCACTGCATGGCCTCTGTGGCATTTACCTAAACTCAACTGAGCTGAATGGAGGTCCCACAGCACAGTTGGCCTGGGTCCAGTAGGAGGCAGACTGCTTATAGGCTGCAAAAGTCACTTTGTGACCTCCACAGAGTTTACCCAGACTCACCCAGGGAGAGTAGAGGACCCACAGGGTGGCTGGCCTGGTTCTAGTAGCAGGGAGAACTCATGAACTTTTGTGTTAGATTCCAATTCTAAAAACTAGGGCTTAAATCTCCTGGTTGTGCTACTCCCTAAGATCATCTAAATGACTTCTACAGTTTCCTGAGAATACATTTCTTGTTAGAGGATTTGGCCAAAGGAAAATTGGTGAACCTGAGAGAAAAAACATGAAGATGAAGATAACAAGAAGTGAAAAGAAACATAAGAAAACTGGGATTAACAAAATCTGTTTTCCCAGACTGGACCCTAGATTGATTTATCCCTGTGCACAGATGTAGCTTATCTTACCCAAGTTGGAAGCTTTGATGCCAGGAACCTGCTGAGCAGGAACCAGGCCTGGGTCCTGGAAGTCCATGAATTTAAATCCAAAGATGATGATGAAGAAAGACCTGTTCTATGCAGAATGATGCCACTGAGGGAGTGGGGCCAAAAAACTGACCCCTGGGCTTTGCCTCTGATTTCCCTAGTATATACAGCACCCAAGGGAATCCATGCTGGAGAGAAGTCTCTCTCCTGTGTCTGGTGGACGGTAGCATGAATCTGGAATGGTGATGACCTGGAGTATCTAAGGATGAACAGATGCATGTTTCCCCATAAAACTGCTAGTAGCAGTATGTCCTGGTTATTTTCTAGTCACTGGGACAAAACACCCAACAACCACAATTTAAAAGAAGAAAGTTTTATTTTGGCTTAGAGTTTGTGGAATTTCCAGTTCATATTTGCCTGGCTCCAAGTCAGGGCAGCACAGCAGAAGAGTGTGTTAGAAGAGAACCAACTCTCCCAAGGCGCCAGGAAGTGGAGAGAGAGAGATCAATGAAGAAGGAAGAGAGAGACAGCCTTCCAGAGCACACTCTCCCCAGTGACCTACCTTTCCCAGGCTCCAACATTACAGTTAGCCAGAAACCCACCAGTGGACTAGTTTACCAATGAGTACTGTGCCTTCATGATTCAATCACTTCCCAAAAGCCCCATGTGCACACGAGGCTTTAGAAGGATGTCTACATATAAAGCATAGGCAAGTATGTAATTCAGGGAAGAGAGCTTTCTTCTATTTTAGATCTTTGCAAATCAGTTCTGAGCAGGTGAACCAGATGCCTTGTGGATCCAAGGTTATTTTCCTTCCTTCTTGCTCTTCCAGAGGCATCTCTATAGCCCTGTCACTCTTACATCATCACCTTGCACCCACATTGGCCTCCTTTTCCTCTTTGAGGGTTTGAGGCTTTTTCACACAGTGTTTTCTCTGACTGATTCACCCTTCTCCAACTCTGTAACCCTAATTTATTTCTCAAACTAGTTTGCATTTCATTCTTTTTTTTTTTTTTTCTGTTTGGAGACAGGGTCTCGCTTTGTAGTTCAGGCTGGCCCTCAGCTCACTATGGTGCCCAGGCAAGCCACTGCGAACTCAGCA
This sequence comes from Thryonomys swinderianus, assembly GCA_004025085.1. Classification (NCBI taxonomy): domain Eukaryota; kingdom Metazoa; phylum Chordata; class Mammalia; order Rodentia; family Thryonomyidae; genus Thryonomys; species Thryonomys swinderianus. Next base: position 21,861 of record PVIC010010385.1, on the reverse strand, counting down.
ATCCTCCTGTCTCTGCCTCCTGAGTGCTGGGACTACAGGCGTGAGCCACCACGTCTGGCATTGTGCATTTCATTCTTTATAGAAATATTCACAAGTCCAAATTAGATCAGGCCCATTTTCTACACCTTATTCTTCTTTCCCAAAGTATTTTCCAGAATGATAAATCATCTGTGTCCTCCTGGATATGATTATACTGACTCTCCACTGTGATCAACTCTGTTAAAGCAGAGACTACATCTATCTCACCCACTTTTAGAAGAGCATTAAATATGGCTCAATGAACATTGTTCACTATTATACAGAAGAAGAGGAACAACTGAAGATAAATAGTAGACAAGAAAGGAGGTTAATAAAGGAGAAAAATGGATCTACTACTGCTAAGTATAGAGATGGAAACAGATATGAAACATAACATCCTAGCAGAATTGTAGAATATTCACTGTTCAGCCTCAAGAGTAAAGGATCCAAAGAAAGTAAACAGAATGTGACCGAAGACAGTTAAGGTATTAGTTAAAACTAAAAGCTCATGTGGCTCTTTTGGTTGCCATAGCAACAAAACCCTATCTGATGATAATGATTTTATAATATAATAAAACAAATACAAACAAATTAACAACTCACCAGAAATAGAGCAATAAGGAGTCTTACTATGTTCACCTTTGGGGATAACATAAAGTGGAAACTTAAGGGCTTTTCTGCTCCAAAAGATGATTTCCTAGGACTTGATTATTTGTAAGGTTAAACTAGGTCATGGAATCTGGTAAACCTTTCTTTAATGGATATGAGAAACTCCATAAGGTCATGATTAACTAAGATGGTTCTGAATAACAGTACAAGATAAGAGATCTGTTCTATATTTCAGTTATCTTTTACTACAGTTATGTTGTGAAACAAAAGAACCACAAAAGTCAGTAGCACAGCATAATAGCATATATCTTGATTTCTGAGTCTATGGGTTGGCAGTGCAGGTCAAGCATACTGAATCAAGCAGAGTGGCTTTGACTGGGGTCTCTCACAAGCCTCTGGTGGGTTGTCTGAACACTGGCTGGTCTAGGATGGTCTCAGTTTGGGCTGGCTCCATGTGCTTTCACACCCTTCAGTGCACTATGCTTGGACGTCCAACTAAGTGAGTGTCAGCCTGGATGGGGTCTCTAGGTCTATGCCTGCAGCTACCACTCCGTCGTCACTTCCATCCCATTCTACTAGCCAAAGTAACCAGCAAAGCTAGTCTTGCTTCAAAGGATTGGGAAACACACTCCAATTCTGAATGGAATCAGCAGCTAAGTAGTATTGCTAATGGCACAGACATAAGCAAGCCATTAATTTTATGAAATAGACTTCATGAGTTTTATGAAATAGACTTCATGAAATAGACTTCATGACTTCATGTCACACAAATATCAATGCAAGGAACTTACTGCACTAGGAAACAACTTATAATGATAAAGAACAGTCATAATTGGGACCAGAGATTTGTCTCAGTGGTTCCAGAGCCTGCCTGGCAAGCTCAAGGTCCCTGGTTCAATCCGTGGTAACCACATACAACAATACTGGGTGTGGTGGCCACGCCCACTGGCCATCAGTACCTCATACCACAGATGCCGGGCTTGGTGGCTCAAGCCTGTAATCTCAGCACTCGAGAGGCAGAGGCAGGAGGATTGCTGAGTTCAAGGCTCGCCTGGGCTACATAGTGAGCTCAGGGCCAGCCTGAACTACAAAGAGAGACCCTGTCTTAAAAAAAAAAAAAAAAGAATAGTCAACTACAAGCATAGAAATAAAAGAATGTGAGGTCAAGATTTGTTTTTCTTTTGTCAGTACCAGGGATCAAACTCAGAACCTTGAGCTTGATAGGCAAGTGCAGCACCACTGAGCTAAATATGCAGCCTTGGTGTCAGGATTTAAAAGAGACTTATGTGATAATAAACTATCATAGCAAAGACGGTATCATAGATTCTCTGGGGTAGGGGTGATGGCAATATGCTCTGTATATATCCTTACATCATATCATGCACAAAAATCAAAGCCAAGTTTAATGCACACCCTAAATGTGAAAAGCAAAACAACTTTAAATCTTTTAAGAGAAAATATCTCTATAGCCAGGATGTTGAGAAAGATTTTTAGAATAAGGCACAAAAAGTATTAACCATAACAAAAATGTAGATACATTCAAATGAATTCTAATTTGAAACTTGTGTACAAAGAAACCTCTAAAGAATGAAAGGAAAAGCCCTGGTCTTCAAATTTATAAGTTATCTTATAAGTAATCTGTTTTATAGATAAAGCAAGCATGTTATAAATAGCATGAGTAACTGAGAAACAGTAGCATTGAGAACCAACAAAGAACTCTCAAAAATCAATGAAAAGATAAATAAGTGAGTAGAAAAATAATGAAAATAAATGTATAGAGTCAATTCACAGAAGAAACATAAATGGCCAATAGGCACATAATTAAATGATCTTTCTTTAGCTATTGGGTAGATGAAAATTATAATGCAGTCTCAATTCATATTGACTTATTAAGGCTGATGGAGGTTGACAATAATAAGAGTTAATGTGGAGGCAGTAGGTTTCTTAAATCTAGTGGGTAAAAGCTGAAATCAGCATAACTTGTGGGAAAAAAATTTGTTACAACCCATAACCCAGCAGTTCTATATATAATATCTCACAAGTTTTCCTCAGTTCATGACAAGAATATATGTTGTAGTATCATTTCCAGTCAAGAAGTAGGAAACATTTTAAATGTCTATAAATAAATATTGGCCTAGAAATATAAAGGTATATTATGTTATAGTAAAATTAAATAAAGAAGAGCTAATACAGTAACATGGACAAAGCTCACTAAATAATATTCAAAAACAACAAGAAGAAAAAAAGTTACAGAAAAGTACACACAGTATAACAGGTATACAAAGTTTACAAACATGTTAAACCACTATCTTGTTCTGTAAATATATACATATATAATAAAAGCACAATGATATGCATATAAATGATGTTAAGAAATATAATATAGCATTGGTAACAGTACTATCCTGGGAAGCAGATGACATTACAGAGAAGGTAATCTAATTGGGAAAAGTACACAGGAGATTTCAACTACAGTCATAATGTCATAAGCGTTAAGCTTGACAATGTTAACACAGTGTCATATTAGTCTCCATACACCACTTAGGGATTTGATGGTTAATTGTAAAAGAGGACATTTAAGAATATTGCTATGAAAGAGGAGAAGAGATGGGGCTGGAAGAAGCATGTAAATGTCAGAATGTTAACTCTAACCTGTACTTACATCTGGGTCTCCCTGCTGCAGCTTCTCTTTCCATCCCCCAGAACTTGTTCAGAAACATTCAGGATACACAGTGGTGAAAAGACTTCATGATTAGGGCCTGGAGATTTAGCTCAGTGTTCCGGAGCCTGCCTTGCAAGCGCAAGGTCCTGAGTTCGAGCCCCAGTAACCACATATGATGCTGGATGTGGTGCTCATGCCCACCAGCAATCAATACCACATACCACAGCGCCGGGCATGACTTCATGATTAAACAGTGTGGAAGAATTTAGATAAAAGCAAACTAAATGCGAGTTCTTTTCTGTGGCACTTGTCAGAGTTTCTGAAATTCTAAACTAAGTCAAGTCTCTGAGTAGTAGAGTGACCACATCCTCCAGTGACTCGAGAAGCTTTTCCAAACACCACGTCTTCATGCAAGGATTTTCTATGAAATGTATTTTGGGAAATGTGCCCCCAAATATCAGAAGTTACTTATAAAGCAAGGAAATACATTCAGCCTCTTTCAAAGTCTTACACATTCTGCTGGCTTAATATTACAGTTCAGTTTTTTTAATGTCCCTCAAAAGCTTCATGTGTTTGAAGGGTGATGGGCCATGGGCTGCTATGCTACTGGTGGATCAATCCACTGGAGAATTCACAGCTAAATGCACTGTTAGGAGATGAGAGCTGTTAGAGGCAATCACAGGGGAATTGACCTGGAGGGGCAGCTCTCCCTCCTTGGCTCGTCTTTCCACCTCTGCTTCCTCACCTCCATGAGACATGAGATGAGCAGCTATCCTCCTCCCAGGCCCTGCTGCTATGCTCTTTTGCAGTGGGGCCAGCTAACCATGTGCTGAAAACATGAGCCAAAATAAACCTCTCTCCTCTGTTACATTGTGTCAGGCATTGTGTCTCAGCTACAAAGAAAGAGGCTAAGAACTTTCTCAAGACCTGTGGTTCCATCCCTCTGCAGAGCTCTCTCACACCTGATTTCCTTAGATAATGCAACACTGCATCATAGCAAGAGCCCCACTGGTTTCTGTTGCTGACATCCGCTTCCCTGAGCATGTGTCTGCCTCCAAATTCCCCCCTTTTAAGGCACATCTAACACGTTGGCTTAGGAGCCTTGGACATTCCTGCTCCTTAGTGTGGCATGACCTTAACTTGTTAGATCTCCAATGACCCTTTTTCTGAATAAGGTTACATTCTGAGGTACTGGACTTCAACTTATGAATCTTGGTAGAATGTAGCTCGACCCATATGGAAACCTGGTTGAAATAATGTCTATAAAAGTACTGTCATATTATTATAAAGAGTTACAAAATGAAAAATCCTATTTTTGTCACAAATGACCTCATCTTAAAGCATTGAGTATTAGACTTCATGACAGCACATAGCTAGAACTTTCCTTGTTACACCTGAGGCAGCCTTGGGAACAGAGTTTGCCCAAGGACTCTTTAGAGTGAAGGTTATCCATTGGCCTCAAAAATCTATTCTCAGTAATTAACTGTCTTAGAGAAAAGTCTTTCTGTTAGTTACTACATGTGTAAGGTTTGCATATGGAAGGAGCTCTAGCTGTATGCAGATTAAATGGTTGTGTAGAGGCAGGGATTCAGTGCAATTTTCCAAATTCGCTGGCCACTCCATAGTGAAATCAGAAATTCCAGCTTTCTCATGTGAAGGTGTCTGCTGTATCTACTGACCTCAGATGTGTGTGATTTGCAAACCTCATTTCCCAGGAAGAATTCAGAATCACCTTGGACCTGGTAAGGTATTTATACCCACGTGGCCTTACGGTAAGATGATGATTGACCCTGGCATGGAAGCAAACGGCATGGACTCTGACATCCAGTTGCTTAAGTTTGAATCCTGGCTGACCTGTAGGATTTGGAGTGAAATTTCAGTCACCTTCATCAAATAAGCTTAGTTACATGAAATGGCTGCTATAAACACTGAATAAGACAATCTACAAAAAAAAATATCTGACAGAGAGAACACCCAATAAACAGTAATTATTATCACTTTCAGTGTAATAATAGCCTTAGGAAAATCACCTTGAAATAAACATTTTCTTTTAAATTGTGAAAAATAATGATAGGAACCCATAGACTAGTTTTATTTTTATGTATTAACTTCTAGAGCCTGAGGCTATTGGCAGTTGAATTTTGTGTTGTGCTATTTTAATGTTAGCAATATCTGTACTCCTCCATAGCTATAACACATTCAGTTGAGTTAATATACCAAATTTTACCTAATAATTCTATAGTGAGATAACTGGATTTTCTGTTTTTGTTCTTTTAGGTACCACTGACTCACACCACTTTGTGCAAAGCAGTGAATTTTTTCCTCTTAAGACAAATTTATCAAGGCAATCTCTCTAAATCCTGCCTGAGAGTCTTTGCTTCAGTATAGGGCTCCTCCAATTTGTTTTAGTCTAAATTACTGTTCACATAATCTAGCCCCACTCTTCTAAATTCCCTAAGCTCTAGATCTAAGAAAAAAAAAGTTAAATTTACATTACTCCCTCTGCAGGTTCCAGGTGTGTCTGCTGTTCCTTGCTGAGCCACAGAAACTGGTTTTGGTTCATGCCCCACTCCAACATTAGAGAGCTCACAGTTCCCTTCTGGGCACATCAGACAGTGAGTCCAGAAGGACAGGGCTACTTGCCAATCTTTGTGCTCCTTCCTCTTCTTAAATTAGGCACTCTTAGAGTCAAAGTGTGAAACTATATAATTCTACCCCAGTGTCTTCTTTCTCCTGTTCTATATAAAACTGCAAAAGTACTCATCCTTCTGCATTTACCTCCAAGGCACCAACCTCTGTGGAACGCATTCCCCCCGGCATGGCTCACTCTTTCATCCGTTACTGTTTTCAGGCCACTCGGTATATCGCTTGCCGTTCTCAACCATTAGCAATAATCACTGTTTTGTCTTAGCCACTTTCTTGTCCCTGGGACACAATGTTCAACACCTACAACTTAAAGGAAGAGAGGTTTACTTTGCCTCATGTTTACAGTCTTTGGTCAGCTGGCCATAAAGAAGAAACAGCAAAGCAGAGGAGCTTGCAGAAGGAAAGCTGCTCACATGGAAGAGGCCAGGAAGCAGAGAGAGCAAGGAGGACCCCAGGAGGGAGGCATGCCCCTCCAAGCGGTGTTTCCCATGATTTGTCTCTACTGAGGCCTAGCCTTCTAAGAGCAAGGCACTCTTAGCCCCTCACAATTCAATGTAATTTCAAAGCCCCATCGATCAGTGTGTGAGGCTCTTGGGTGACATCTAGACACTAACTATAACATTGTAGATGTTCAAATATATTTTAAGAATAAGTCAATTATGGACAGGTTTGTGTATAAGAAGTTGGAAATTGCTTGAGCTGCCTGTTTAAATAGAATAAGATTGGAACACAGTGATTAAGAGTAAGTACTTTCCAGCTAAGAAGTATATGAAGAAATTCTCAACATCACTGGCCATTTGAGAGATGCAGATGAAAACAACACTGAGATTTCATCTTACTCCACAAAGAATAGCTGCTATCTCAAAATTAGCCAGCAACAAATACTGCTGAGGTTGTGGAGAAAAGGAGGCCTTCTTCACTGTTGATGGGAATGAACACTGGTACAACCATTATGGAGATTAGTGTGGAGATTCCTCACAAAACTAAGATTAGAGGTCCCATTTGACCCTGCTATTCCCCTGCTGGGGATATACACAAAAGAATTTCAAGATTCATATCACAGCAATGTATGTGGACCCATGTTTATAGCAGCTCAGTTTGTGATAGCTCAATCTTAGAAACAACCCAAATGCCCACCAACTCTATATTGGATAAAGAAGATGTGTTTTTTTTTAATAAAATGAAGTATTACTGCCATAGAGAATAATGAGATTGAATCATTTATACTCAAAAGGATATATCTTCAGGATATACTCATAAGTGAAATAAAAGGTCACAGATGTGTAAATATTGTATCTATTCTCTGGTATGAGAAACTGAAGTTGTAAATGTGTTCTAGAATGCATAACTGATATTGTGAAATAGTAAATATTCAAAGGGAAATGGGGTTTAGGGATAAAAATGAGGGGAAAGAAAAAATTGATGGTAAAAAAGGAAATAAAGCTTGTGTATATAGGGGCAGGGGTGGTAGGGTGGGTAGAGGAAGGAGAAAAATGAGAATTAAGTTATGTCATATACTGGAACAAATTCTCAACATTGAGTGTAATTGTGATGTGCATATATAATGTACCAATAAACTAAATTTTAAATAACAATGAGTAAGGGCTTTCCAGTCTGACTTTGACTTACATACTAGCTCTATCATACACTAATTAAATAACCGTAGGAAATATGAGGCAATATCTATAGGCCTCAGTCTCCTCAAATCCAAGAGGGCTTATGTAGGAAACAAGCAAGAGAAGGACCATTTTCTTATCAAAGGCTCAAAAGTCTTATCTGCCCTCGAGAGAACCTTGTCTTCCATTGTTGCGTATATTCTACTCCAGTCTTACTCTTTTTTGTTTGCTCTTGTGTAGAAAGACAGCTAAAGGCATATCTCTCCCTCTTCTCCAGTTCCAGTCAATCTCTAGGTCTTTCACACCTGCCACATTGCCTGAGACGTGGCCCATCTTGGTCTTTTCTTTGAGTTGAGGACTTGTTTTTAGCCAGTCCCAATAATAAGTGTAAATTAAAAAGTGTGACCTGCGACCATTGCCATAACAAATCAAGAGTTTCCATAGCTCATATGTTACAACTAATATTTACAGCCGATCTAATAAAAGAATTTGGGGCGCAGAGGAAAGGTTATACTGTAGAATTGTTATAAATAGAGAAATAAAAAACAGAGAAGAGAAAATGTACACCTGGAAGAAATTTCCAAAGTGTGACCCCCACATAGCCAGAGGCTTATGTACTGTGTGCATCTTTAGGAAGAGAGGAAGCTTATGAAATGGGGGAAGAAGAAGACAAAGGAGAAAGGCAAACCATGCATGGTTTTCCCAGGGATCACCTTTCGGCACACAGCCACTCTCAACCTCATATGTAAAGTTAGTGAGTGAGCTGCTGTTTCCGAATAGATAACTAAAGGAAGACAAAGCCAGCAGGGTCCACTGAAGCTGAAAGGCTCATCAGTCCTGGGACCAGTGCAGGCTTTTCCTAAGTGTGCTTATTAGACAGTGTCAGGTGATCTATAGCAAGTATAGATGTACTTCCCAGCTTACAAAGCCTCTTTAAGAACTCAGAGCTTTGCATTTGATTGAAGTTCGCAAGAGATGAGAGGATATTAAAATATAAAATGTTTTTAAAATAATAAAATTAAAGTATTGCCAAAGAACCTAATATAAATCCAGATACAAGATAAAATCATAACTCTGTTTGCTTGGGCCAGATGCCTGGAGCACCTTGCAAGAAGCACATTTCCACAGCTGGGAAATGTTAATCTTGGGCTAAGGAAAAGGTAAAAGGAGTATAGAGAATACTGAGACTGCTGCAGATTGTTTCTGGTTACAATAAGATACTCTAATAAATCCATCAAATATTTATTAGAAAAATTTAAGCATGGAAGACATGAACCTAGAGAATAACAATGACCACAGTACTTTATGGCTCTTTAAAGTTGAACGAAATGTTTCACACAGTAGAGGATACTCACAGATCTTCAAATTATCCATAAACATAGTACAATGTTGTATGAGGGGTGATTTTTCTGTGTAAGATACTTACAATCTAGTAAGGAAAGAAAGGTACATACACATAATACAAGCTGGATAGTGGTAAGAACTATAACAAAGGTAATGAATTATGAGTGTCAGGGAGCAGGTTACAAAAGGAAATATAAATAAAATGGGCTTTGATCTTTTGATAGGTGAACATGTGAGACAGACATTTCAAGCAAAGAAAACCTCATATACAAAGGCAGAAAATAGAAAATTGCTGCATGTGTTTTTTTTCCAAAGCATAAGTCAGGCAGGAAAGGTAGGCTGTGGTGGACATCTGTTACTTTTGCCTACTCACAATTCATTCTCTGTTCCCTTTGTAATAGTAGTTCTCTAGGGAAACCCATCTATTCTTAGTTTCTGAGGAGTAGAGTGGAGCTTGCTCCTAGGCTCACAGTTAGATTTGTGATCATCCTCTGCTCACTCTCCCTGGATGGAGTCATTGGTCCCAGGAGTGGGAAACTGACTTGAATCAATCGCTGGGCCGGGACACATTGGGGTTTATCCTGAGAACCTTGTTGGAATTTTAAAGTCATTCTCTTTCTATGTGATCACTCTCTGTAAAGATGACGCTAAGCTTGAGTTCCAGGATCTCGCCGAAGTGAGTGCCACAGAGAAAGGGCAGCAGCTTTGTACACTGGATCGTGCCACGATGCAGAATGCAACACATTCCCCCTTTGTTTAACCAATATGAATTGCTTTCTGCCCCTTGTAACCACAAGAGTCATGATGTGTAGTTGAATCCGGATTGAAGAGGATCTTTAGGGCTCCTTCAACAGGCTTCAATCTGTAGCCAACAAAAGTAAAGTCACAAGAGGTTTGGGGAAAATAATGGGTATTGAAATCTCATACGAGGATTTTTTTTTTTTGAGAGGGTCTCACTTTGTAGTTCAGGCTGGCTCTGAGCTCACTATGTAGTCCAGGCAAGCCTCGAACTCAGCAATCCTCCTGCCTCTGCCTCCCGAGTGCTGGGATTACAGGTGTGAGCCACCACACCCGGCACTGTGGTATGTGGTATGTGATACTGATTGTTGGTGGGCGTGAGTCTCCATGCCCAGCATTGTATGTGGTTACCAGGGATCGAACTCGGGACCTTGCGCTTGTGAGGCAGGCGCCAGAACCACTGAGCTAACCCTCCTGCCCGAATACGAGGAATATTTTGAAGGCAGTAGGTAGGCAAGGGAAGCAGCTGGGAAAGTTTTTCAAAGACAAAGCCAGTGGTAAAAACTGACTTTCTGAGTTCCAGGAGTTTATTTACCCTTGTCATCATTTTCTGAAACCTACTTTGCAATAAAAATTGTTCTAAGCACTCTACACACAATAACTCTTTTGATATCCATACCAAAGTATGAGAAAGATCTGGTTATTATCATTACTCCTCCAATTCCATGAGGATAGTCCAGTTATTACTGTCATTTTATAAAAGTTGAAAGTAGATGTGAGTAGGTTAATATATCCCAAGTATTCCACAGCTAACCAAATGTGCGAATCAGGTTCAAATAAACCTTGGGATCTGATACCAGATACTGTTCTCAAACCAGACAACTGCTAATACCATGAAGTCTTGTAAAATCCAATTTTGCTTCCCAAGTGGCCCATCCCGTCCTCCCAGTACACAAGGGCCCTTATTTAAACATCACTTGCCTGGATTAGAAAGGACAGCTGGTCCCATTGTTTGTAGAATGCTCCTGTACCATTGCTGCTGAAATAGGAAAGTAAGACATTGCCCTTTTCCCTTTAGAACATCAACTGAACATGAAAGAAGACAGGTGAATGTGGGAAAGAAAGGAGAGAATATGGATTTGGAACACTAATTAGGGAAATGACATTTCTTCCCACCATTGGTAACGGACACCTGGGGCAGAGATGAAAAAGGGAAGAGAAACTTTGTTTCCTAAGAATAAAAAACCTCTCTTATCTCCTTCAAAATGCAGGTTTCTGTCAACATTCACAAGTGCACGTTTCTGTCAACATTCACAAGTGCACATCCTACTAATGTGGCACAGACTTCCATACATGGCCGTTCCCAGTGTTGCTTCAGGCAGTCCCTTGGATACAAGGAGATGAAGTCAGGCCTCCCAAATACTGTCACTGCCGAGTTTCTTCTCTCTGCCAGACCTTCCCACAGCCCCAGATGGTCTATTTCTTCTTCCCTCTTGCTTCCTGAGGGGGTGGGAGAAGGAAAAGAGATGGGAAAGAAGCAAGTAGCATAGAGTTGCTAGTACTAGCCCTAGCTCTGAAGCCCCACCACACCCAGCAGGGTGGACGCCAAGCAGATTGGCAAGTGAGTAGAAGTGGCCCTGTGGCCTGCCACCCACCTGCCTCTCACAGGTGCCATCAGCCTCCTGTTGACTTTACCTCCAAGTTCCCGGGGGATTCTCCCTGCATTCACACTGTATTGATATAAATGCTTAATTATAGGTGGAAGTAATACATTTCTGGGTCACTCAAAGGATCTCATTAATGAGAATATTTCAGGGAAGAATTTGAGGAAGATCACGTTTTCTGAGTAATTTGTTTATTCATCCATTCGTTCATTAGATATTTACTGAGAGCTTGTAATGTACTGGAGACTATTCTCAGTGGTAGAGATAGAACAGTGAACTGCTGTCTTCACCAAATTTTATTCTAATTAGGAAGATGAACAATGTATGAAGCAATTAATATGCAAACTAGTGACAGATGGTAAAAAGAGAAAGAAGGAGGAGGAAGAGGAGGAAGAGAAAGATAAATCTCGATAAGGCTAGCTAGAGAGTAAGAGGGTGCTAATTTAGGAAGAGTTGTCAGGGAAATCTTCACTGAGGACGTACAGGCAGTATCGCCAAGTGAAGACTGGGGGAAGACTACACCCCACTGAGGGGGAAGGAAGGAAGTAGAATCATTCTTAATTTGAGGTTAAGAACACCCAAGTGGCTTAAGAGCAGTGAATATGCAGAAGAATCCCAGAAAATGAAACTGGAAGCGGAGCTGTGTGCCAGATGAGAACGCTCTATTTGCAGCATGATAGCATCCCATTGGTGATCTCATACAGAACAGGGACACAAAGGGATCTGTGCTATAAGGGCCACTGAAAGGGGAAAGGCAAGGAGGAAGAGAGAGACCTGTCGGTACAGGTGAGAGGAGCAGGTGAGCTGGCCCTGAGTGACAGTGGTGGAGGTGGCAGAAGCAGTCAGTTCACGATCGAGGTCCATCAGTCTCACTCTGTGAAGTGGAAAGTTCCGGCGACTGTACTCCTTGCCTTTGACTCAGCTGTGAGTTCAGCTGCACAGGTGAGAAGGGCAGTTCCCAGCTCTACCTGCCCTGTGCGTGGGCTCCACCACTGGAGAGGCCACTTTTTCCCGTAGGCCATGCGCCCTGGAGAGCACTCTCTGTTCATGTCCATGGCTGTCGAGAGAAACTTCCACAAGGCACAGCCCTCAGTTGTGCATTAAGGAAGAGTAATCAGAGACCTCTTCCAGGGAAGAGCAATGTAAACAGTGTTTAATCCTCAAAATATGTAGATGGCGATGCTACAGACCTGAACAGACACATTGCCAAGTTTGTAAGTGATAAGACAAGGAAGTGGCCAGGTGATAAATCAGCTGAGAGATAACATGCTTCAATGAGACTTGGCAAAAAAATCACTTAATGTGATTTGGTGGGTAGGTTCTGAATGTTCTTTATTAGAAATGACTATAGATTAAAGAGATATGGGCCAAATAAGTAATACAAAGCAGAATAAATCTTTAAATCAAAATAGACATTTTAATAATTAGGCTCTAAATAAATCCCCCCTCTGAAGTCATCTAATCTTTAACAGCTGCAAATAAATATGACACCAGGAGGAGCTAATCAAAAAGTTTAATAATGCAGGAGCCAGAAGAGTAGGAAAGAAACAGTCCCTCTGAGATGCCGGCTTCCCTCCCACCTGGCACCCAGCAGCTGGTCTTCCTTCCACCCAGCACCCAGCATGCAGCTTCCCGGCTGAGACCTAAGGAAGCGGCTAGACCGAGTATGAATCTCAGCTCCATCACATTCTACTTCTGGGTGCCACTTCCCTTGGCCTTTCAGTGCTCCAGCGTTCATGGGTCTGAAATGGGATTTACCAATTGTTCTAAAAGTTAAATGGGCCGGCACGTGCGAAGGCAGAGTAAGCACTCAAGAAACTGTGCTACTGTACTTTCTATTACTACCTTGCTGAAAGAGCAAAAGAGAGTTATAGTTGAAGAAAGAAAACGACACGAATTGGCAGAAAAGAGAACAGGGGGAGGGTACGTTAGAGACACCCGAAGTTCGCTAAGTAGAGCTGATATTCAGGCAATGCGCCCAGGCAGACTGAGCAGCTGGCTTCCGTTTAGAGCAGGAAGAGCTCATTCCCAACCAGTTAATACATTGTGAGCACCATCCCTGCCTCGGCTTATGTATTGTTCAACCACAGTGACTCCACAGGATGTAAATCTTTACCGCCCTTTAACAATCAATACACCAACACATATCAAAAGCCTGTGGAACTGTTAATACTTATCTTGCACCTGGGAATTTATTCTTTATACAAAGGAATAAGTTACAGACACTGGTTCTCATGTAGGTATCATCTACAGAGGCAAAACACACAGCACAAAGAGCCTAACAATAGAGGATCTGATGGTTAAATTAGCTGTCACCCATTTCTTCAGCAGAAATTAAAAATTATAAGTATGGGACAAAACTTCTGTAGTCATGAAGTGTTAGGATGAAAAATGTGGTGAGTACCTTCTGATATGGTATATAAACTACAGATGGATAGGCAAAAAAACAAATGGGCCAGAATACTGTGAAATTATTCTTTGTTTTTTCCAAACTAGTCAGTGTGCTTATCATATCGTTTTAACAATTAAAAGCCATTGGGGTCAGAAAGAGAAGTAGCCTTCCCCAAACCTCAGGCTCAGGCACAAGGAACAGCACATAGACAGCTCCTTGCTCGAGTTTTCTTCCTCCCGGAGATGCCTCAGCTCACCGGGACTTTGTGCAGGTTATAAAGAGTAGCCCCCGAACTGCACACCCAAGACTGCAGGCATTCCGTCGCTATGAGCCCTGCTTACAACCTCGCACCCTTTACACGAGGCTGGTGGGTCTAGGACTCTTCCAGGAGTTGGTTGGCAGAATTCCCAGCGAGTAGTTCCTGAGGACCAAGAAATTAATTATTTTGGGCAGGATGTGGGTGAGACCGAGAGCTATGGCCATGGAATCTAATGTGAGGGATATAAAAGCTAAACTATATGGTAAGATAAAAATTAGAGCTCTCTCTCCCAACACCAGCAAGTTGTATACTTTCTAAGCATTCCTCTGCTGCCTACTAAAAAACTATATTTAGACAGAACCAAGAGAGAGATTGCACTCAAGATCCCACAAAAAGCTTGAGATGTGAGTCCCAGATGTAGAAGAAAGGGAATTTGCCAAATCACGCTGTCTGTTCCTTCACCAGAGACAGTCACTTCCTAGGCCTGTGACAAAAGCCAAGGACAAATGCCCACAACACTATGGTGGGCATCCACTTGGGAGTCCTGGTCCCACTGCCGGGTGGGCATTATTAGGTCCCTACACCTCCACATGTGTCAACAGAAGCCAGGGTGGACCTCTGACACTCCGTATTAAAGGCTATGTGTGAGAATGTTTGGGAAGCCAGGGGACATTTTCTGTAAAGGGACCTTTTTATGTTCAGCTCCCTGTGGTCAGGGGTATGTGACTCTGTGCTCCAAAAATGTTCTTATACTAAAAGTGTTTCTGCCCCCGAAGAGAACTGAGACAGGAGTTTCTGCTCTGGGGGAAGAGCGGGTGTGAGAGTGCTTCCGACCTGCCTTAGGTCTAATCCAGAGGCGGAAGAAGCCCTTTAGGACTGCGATGTCCCTGGGTCGAAGGCTGTCAACTCGTCGGGGTTCTTCGCATTTGCTTCTGCTGGCATGTGCCCGGGTGAGAGGCTCTCCTGAGCCTGAAGCTGTCATTTCCCCGGGTGACTTGGAGTCCGCATCTTGCACCGCCCGCTGAGCCCAGGCTGGCTGGTGTCATTCTAGGAAGTGGCTACTTTCCCTCAGGGACAGGCTTCTGGGGTCAGCGAGGCAGGCACTTCCCTTTGGTCTGCTCACCTGCCACCTCCCTGTCCCCCCAGAACTGCACCTGCCCAGCAGCAGGACAGACAGTGGCCGAGGACAGAGCTCGGTTTAGAAGTCACCACATGATGTGTATCCCAAGCCTGGAGAGTCCTTCTCCTTTGGGACACATGTACTCTAAAGACTGGACGGATTCCACCGACCTCCTGTCAGGCTTGGGTAAACAGAAGGCAGTCACCAGGAAGGCACTGGTACAAATGCCACTGTGTTCGTCACTCTTCCCTAACCGACACCAAGCCTGTGCCAGTGCCAGACGACACCGAAGCCTTGCTGAGGAGGTGCTGGAGGAAGCAGATGCCCAGCCCCCCTTTTCCTGAGAGCTGCAGACAGCCTCTGTCCTGGCAGCCCCCCAGCTGTGCTTCCTTTCTGCGCGCTCTGGGTACCGGGGCTGGGGCTGGGGGGCTGCGGCTGGGGGGCTGCAGAGAGTCCGGCGCTCAGCTTGAAAGGAGGTGGCTGGACGGAAAGCACGGATGGGGACACCGCCTGCGCAGGCTCTGCAGTTACAGCCTTTGCTCTGAATTCTAAGACGTGCCTGTGGCTGGCGGTGGAACCGTAAATCTCTCGCAACTAACTAACCAGCGGTTGTACTCTCCACAGCCCCCAGCCGTGGCAGGGCCGCACAAGCCTCTTTCAGAACTGAAATGCTGCCCCAGCCCCCTGACTCGCAGCTTGGACAGGCAAAGCACACTAGGATGCCCTCCTCCTGCGCAACACAGACTGACAGACTGCTCGGCAGAACCGGCTACCCTCCTCACGGCCGCCCCGTTCTCCCTCTGAGATGTAGGTCCTATCCCTTCACTGGACAAATCCGGTTCAAGTGCTCCTGTGTGAGCCTCAGTCACTCTTTGTGAGGCACTCTGGCCTCTCTCTCTACTGGGGAGATGAAGATTCAAACAGTGACCTGTGCACAGCCTGGAGGTGTGGAAGTAATGTCCCCTGTGGAGGGGTTGGAGGGTGTCACCCGTCCCCAAACCCTTCCTGGCTTTTCTCTGGCATTATTATTGGTTTATTCTCTTATTCTATCAGAAGAACACAAACCGTATGCTCACTGTAAAGTTTCTGCCTGACACCGGCCTCAGTCTCCACATTCCTGCAATTTTATTAAGAAGCCTTCAAGGTCAAGAGCTGTTCTATTAATCAATTACCTGGGAAGTGGTCAATGACAGGAATAAATAACTCTGTAAAGAAACAATTCTTTGCTGGTTGCCAAGTGATCAATATCTTAAGTCTCTGGGCAATCTCGGAAGTGGAGGCATGGAAGCCGTCAGCATGCGAGCATTACTGTGGAACTGAAGGAAATCAGCCCCCTCTGCTTTGGGGGTGTTGGACTTTTCCCGTAATTTATAACTGCTTTTCATGTCTTAAAGTTATTAGGTCTTTGTTATATATTTGTAAATATTTTTGTTCATTGCTTACTCTATAATTCTGTCTTTCTTTTTAAAGCGCTACATAATTTTGAATTTTCAAGGGGGTCATAGCTGTTGATCCTGCACTACGAATTGGCCTTTTGATCCTGTTAGTAATAGTATTTCTTACAACCGGATGAGGAAATATGAGTCCATGTTTCTTTCTAATTTTATAGGTTTCTTGTTTCGTGCGTGTGTAGGAAGGGGAGGCAGCAGTGTTTAAAGGAGAGTCTCCACTTCCAGTCGTGGAGCCAACTGCAGTGGCGGTTTGCGGCAGATTTATTACCAGAAAACATGGAGCAGAGAAAGACTGGAAGTTCTGTGCCCTTCCCAGGCCAGCTTCTCTCTGCTTCACTTACTGCACTGGAAGGATATGGGGGCACATTTCACCCAAGCTTGGTAGTATTGCATGTGGAATAATGAGGCCCAATGAGATGTACATATTTATTCCTTAAACCTGTGAATATGGTTTTGTGGGCATGATTAACTTACAACTCTTGAGAAGGGAAATGATCCCGAATTATTTGTATAAGTCCTGATAAGAGGGAAGCAGAAGGGTCAGGATTAGAGAGAAAGTCCTGAGGAATGTAAGCAGAGGTCAGAGAAAGACAGAAATGTGCAGACACTGTGCTGCTGTCTTTCAAGGTGGTTGAAAGAGCCATTAGCCAGGAAGGTGGGTGATCCCTAAGAGCTGCACAAAGCAAGGAAATGGACGGTCACATGACAGTTCCAAGAGAAAAGCAGTGCTGCCGACACCTTCATTTTAGGTTCTGACCTCCAGAACAGTAAAATCATAAATCTGTTATTTTAAACACTAAGTTTGTGGTGATTGGTTATAGCAGCGACAGGAAACTAAGAGAGTCATCAAAACACTCAAACACCAACAGAAGTTTCTGAAGATGAGGCTTCCCAGCCTGTATCCAATTAAATCAGCGACCGCCAGGACAATAAGATTAATAACACCACCAGTGGAAAGTCCCAGCTCAACGGTGTCTTACTCAGAGAAAGACAATGATAGTCAGTCCACTAAGAAAAGAAGAATATGGGACAGGAATTTGGGGCTTTGGGTTCTTTTCTTTTCCTTTGGCCCAGAATATTCTTTTAAATTCTCAGAATACCTCATTCCGATATGTGTCTCCAGGAACAAAAACAGTACTATCATTTAGAAGTGTTGTAAGTATTAAATAAGTTAATACATCCATGTTTAGCCCTTAAAATGTTGGCTAGCACATAGAAAATACTTAGTAGGTGTCAGCTAGCATGGCTGTTTCTATTAGGAGTCTCCAAAGACATTGATGAATAGGAGATAGATAGATAGATACATACATACATACAAACATACATAATGAATACATATATGCATACATACATACATAGGCTAGAGACCTAGGGAAGAATTTGCACTACAATTTTAAATCCAAAGTCAGACCAAAAAAAAGAATTTTTTTCTCCCTGTATTTTCTCTTAAGATTTTTGACCAACTGGATGAAACCCACCACTTTAGCAAGAAAGGGAGTAATCTATTTTACTTAAAGTTTGTTAATTTAAATGTTATTCACAGCAAGACCTGGTTCTTGACCAACCATCTCACCACTATAATCTAGCCAAGTTGACACATAAAACTAACTAAAACATTATTACTTATTTCCTTTCTTATATCAATGACCAAATCTTCCAAGAAAATATTAAAGAAAGTAGCACTAATATATAAAATTAAATAGTGAAGGTAATATATTTTCATCCTATTTCCAGTTCTAAAGGAGATGCTGTTCTGTGTCTCCAATTTTTAGAAGTACAGCCAAGGAACCATTCTCTATTCCTACTCTATAATACTTTTAACCATAAATAGATACCATCTGCTAAGATAATTATGTAATTTTGTCTTTTGACTTACTGAAATGATGTTTCCTTTCCTTCATAGATTTTATATTAATAAATTGTGCTTTGCATTCCCTTGATAAACAGGAAGATTATATTCTTAAGATTTTAATTTAAATGTATTAAAAAGGTTAATAATTTAAGTTTTTTAGTTTTGGGTACATGTTTAATTAATTTTCCTAGGTCAGTAACAGTTGTGCCTGAAAGGTTTTGTTTTTGTGTTCATGGAGAGGATGGTCTGTTTTTGTGATTTGGGTCAAAATTTGACATTAAAGATTTTAGTTTTAGTCACTTCAAACAGTGACTAGGTAAATATTCCAGCTCTCTCACTGTGCCATGGAGCAACTTGGAAAGCCCAGAATAATCCCGCTTTTAGGAGCAGTTGGTGTAAGCTACCTCATCATAAAAGTTACTTGGTGGCCGAGCGTGGTGGCTCACACCTGTCATCCCAGCACTTGGGAGGCAGAGGCAGGAGGACTGCTGAGTTTGAGTCTTGCCTGGGCTACACAGTGAGCTGAGGGCCAGCCTGAACTGCAAAGCGAGACCGTCTCAAAAAAAAAAAAAAAGTAACTTGGTGTCTCCTTCCTTCCCACATTCCCTCTTGTCACCTTAGTATGAACATTACCTGGATTCAACATTATGCTAAAAGCATATTTACATTTCTGTTACATTTTTCCTGACTATGTTCTGCAGCTCTTTAAACCTCCCCTTCAAAGGGCCAAACCACAGCCCTCCCCAGCACCAAGGGCCAGCTGCGGGAGGAGGCCGCCCTGAGGACCCAGGTGCTCTGGTGACTCATCCTGCTTGTGGAGTCGACCCTACTTCCTGCAATGAGTGGTAACTTTCCTTTTCAAAGGCATCAGCGTGTGATATTTCTCCTATGCGAAGACCGACTTAGGCCTCCCTGCTCTGTACTTCATGTGGTTTCCTGCAAAACAAACTCAAACAGAAATTTAAAAAAATATATATGTGTGGTCATTTCTGGCTGGGAAAAAAACCCGAGTTTTGGCCTGTGTGGTCTACAGGAGGGCAGAGCAGAGCTCACAGCTTCTCTCCGAGGGCCTGAGCTGCTGGGGAAAGCCAGGCGGGGACAGCTTCTGCTGAAAGTGAGGCCGGCAGAGGGGACAGCCAGCTGTACCCGGAGGAGAAAGCGCCCCTCCGCCCTGCTCCCCGCCCTCCCAGCGGGCAGCCAGACACAGCTCCCTGCTCCCAGACTCCACAGAGGCTGCGCGCCAACTGCAGTCCTGGCCCAGCGCTCGCTGCAGCCAGGTTTCGCGCTGCTTTGGCTTCTTCGTTTTCAGCCCTCACCTGGCTTTCTGGAGGCCAACTAGCCAAGTGATGATTGGAAATTACTTTCACGAACCTTCGTTGCCCAGACAGTGTACTGGGAGACATGACTGTCCCACAGATGGTGATGGGGGGATCCAAGAAAAAAAGAAAACATATAGAGTATGCTTTAGGAAGCATTTTCTTAAGTTGCCATCATTATTCATCTCCCAAATGCACTGAGTATTCACTAGATTGTAAGTGCTGCTTCAGGTGCTTTACGTGCTGTGTCTTAATCCGCGCATCCTCCTAGCCCGCAGAGGTGTGGTCATCGGTGCACACTGGATAGAGAAGTAACTGGCCCACAGTGTCCAGACCAGTAAGTCCTAACTCCTAATTCGTGTCTAGGTCTGTGAAATCCCCCCATCCAGTCTCTTTCTGAGACAGGGTCTCGCTATGTAGTTCAGACTGGCCTTGAACTCGAGCTGATCTTCCCACATCAGCCTCTCGAGGGCGGGGCTTACAGGTGTGCACCACCAGACCCAATTTACAGTATTAATGCAGATTTCTTGCACACTCTGTGAACTGTATCTTCTTGTCCCCTGTGAGCCAGCCTAGCAAATTTCTCTGTCGGGGAATTTTATTACATCTTATGACAGCTACTGTCAACCAATGAGAGCTGACTCAAGTGAGTGTGATGATCTATGTGGCTTTCTCCTTGTGGCTTTTTCCCCTGGTGTTTATATAATAAGCAGCATCTAAGTGGTTGTGCTAGGTCTCCTGCAGAGGAAGAACAAAGAGCAAGGAACTGGTTCAGATAGGTAGTATCACTTAACTGGAAGTAACGAGAATAAAGATTAGCAGCTAATTACAGGTGGCTTGAAATTCTTGGGTCCATGAAAGCCATCACTAGTCTGGAAGAAGAGATCAACCATTGTGTGAAGCTCTGGCCAGAGGCTTGTCATGAACTCGGAGAATGGGAAGAGAAGGAAAGAACCAAAGCCTAAGAACTTCCCCACTGGGCCTCCCAGAGATGTTCTGACTATTCCTCCTAACAGGTCCCCCTCCCTGCTAATGGAACAGCTTTATACTATCTCTCTGACAGCTTCCATAGTTCTTTGACCAGTAAGCTTCCTTCTTATATCTTTCTACCACAGCCTTTTGGATACAGATAAGAATAGGTTGCAATCATCTAGGTGTACATATTAAAGGAGGAATGGACTATTAATTAGAACTACCACCATAGATGACCATCTTACTCAAATCATGATGCCACACTCCACAGAAACCAGGAACCATTTCCATTTGAGACATTTTTTCCTTTCTAGAAACCTTGGAAATACAGTTGCCACATCTGCAATATAGTTTGGGGATACCCTACTCCTACCAGCTTCTCTCATAAGGTATCCTGTCGTCCCCTCTTTTCAAGTAGGACAAGACACTGTCACATGTGTATTACATATTTTCACATAACAAGCCTGATATTAGTAGCTGAAGATAATTACCATTTATTATTCATTATGGATCTACAGATTGGCTGGGAAGTTCTGCTGATTTGGACCAGACTTATCTTTGGTGGGTTTACCTTCCATCTGTGGTTTGCTGGCTCTAGGGCGTCCACAACTGGGACAAGTCTTCTCTGCTCCACGTAATCTCTCATCCTCCATCAGATAGCCTGGGGTTCTTACAATAACCCGAGGGTTGAAGAGAAGATAGCAGGCAACCCTCTATGTACACGTACTTCAAAAGCCTCTGGATATGGTATACTTTCCACCATTATGGTGGCCAAATAGTTTTAGTACTAAAGAGACAGATCTAGCTTCAGTCTTTGGCAGGTTGAAACCCAGTTTTTCCAGCACCACTTGTTAAAGAGGCTGTCTTTCCTTCATTGAGGATGTTTGGCTCCTTTGTCAAAGATGAGGTGGCTTCCTCACTCCACAAAGAATGGCTGCAATCACAAAGTCAACCAATGATAAATGCTGGCATGGCTGTGGGGAGAAAGGAACCCTTCTACACCGTTGGTGGGATTGCAGACTTGTGCAACCATTGTGGAGATCTGTGTGGAGATTTCTCAGAAAACTAGGACTACGGGTCCCATTTGACCCTGCTATACCCCTGCTAGGAATATACCCAAAAGAATTTAAAAACTCACATTGGAAAGACAGATGTACACCCTTGTTCATAGCAGCTCAGTTCGTGATAGCTCAATCTTGGAA